>CAUYRT010087491.1:0-18898 GCA_963574885.1 Lepilemur ruficaudatus | reverse complement strand
GTGATCCTATTGCCTCAGCCTCCCTAGTAGCTGGGACTACAGGCATGCACCACCATGCCCAGCTAATCTTTTTTCTATATATTTTTAGTTGGCCAATTAATTTCTTTCTATTTTTAGTAGAGACCGGGTCTCACTCTTGCTCAGGCTGGTTTCAAACTACTGTCCTTGAGTGATCGCCTGCCTCGGCCTCCCAGAGTGCTAGGATTACAGGCGTGAGCCACTACGGCCGGCCCATTCTCACTCTTAATGAAACTTCACTGTGTGTACATTTAGCACTGTCATAATTGTTTTAGACCAGTGTAGTCCCATAGAAGTTTTGCATTTATGGAAATATTTTAAAATCTGCCTACTACGGTAACCCCTAACCCCATGTGGTTGCTGAGCACTTGAATTGTAGCTAGTGTGATGGAGGACTTAACATTTTAAATTTTACTTGATTTTAATGAATTTAAATGTAAATAGCCACATGTACTTACTAGCTACTGTACTGGACAGCACTGTTCTAGACTTTATAAAAAAATAAAATTTCCATAAACCCTGACTGGTTTCCTCTTTTCCAGTTGTGTTGGTGTTGAAGAGGAGAAGGCTGCTGACATTGACCTCTACCACTGCCCCAACTGCGAGGTTTTACATGGGCCCTCCATTAGTAAGTAGATCTTAGGGTTTCCCAGAGAAGACAGTCTAGAGGAGAGACAAAGCAAAGGAGATATGGGAGGGCCATTGCCTTTGCCTGAGTACTTCAGATTCTTCCTCAAGAGATAGTAGAAGCCTATGCAGACCCGGCAGGCCAGAAGCTGCCCCATTGAGAGGGCAGAAGTGCATAACTTCACCTCCCTCCCTTCCTAGGGATTGCCTAGAGGCAGCACCCGTCTTTACCAGGAATTTTCCTGACTTTATGAAGGTCTCATTCACTCCAGATGCACCAAGGTTGTTAGATTGGATGAGAAGGAGGATTTGCTGAAGTCTTTCTTCTTAGAATCATAGCTCATGGTCATTCTGACTCATGATCTCATGTCTTTTTCTGGCTTAGTGAAGAAACGCCGTGGATCTTCAAAAGGGCATGATACACACAAGGGGAAGCCAGTGAAGACTGGGAGCCCTACGTTCATTCGAGAGCTTCGGAGTAGGACTTTTGACAGGTGAGGACTCCTGTCCCCAAGGGATGGTGAAGGCCAGGGCTCTGGGAGGCTGGGACCTATCTCTTCCCAGCTTTCCTATTGGCTGTCCTATTAGGTCCCTCCCCCAGTTTTGTGAGTATCTTCAGGGCTCTGTCAATTCCCTTTGGGGGGGAAGGAACTTCTGGTTTGGTCAGTTTCTGAAAAATTTTTTGTAGTTGGGAGGCACTGTTCTCCTAAGTCAGGAGAAGATACTTACATGCACCCAAGGAATGCTAGAACTAGAAGGAGTCTTAAAGATCAGAAAGTTCAATTCTCTCATAGAGAAGAGGAAACTCTTTTTTAAAATAGAAAGAATTTGAGTGGTTTTATAATCAAAAAGATGTTTTTTCTTTTTTTTAATTAAGCTGGCCTTGTTAAAAATAAATTATTTGAATTAAACAAAAATGAGTTAAAAATTAATGAATAAAACACTCTTTTGCTTGGTTTTTAATTCATTGGTCCATTTTCAGATTTTCTGTAACCTAAGTGTTATTTGGATTAAGTGTTTTTCCAACTTAATATTTTTTGTGTTTATTTAAAGGCAGTGAGTCTCCTCTTCTACCCCAAACCACTTAGGTTCCTTCTCCAAAGTCAACAAATTGCTTGTGCCTTCTTTCAGAAATAGTTTTGCATATACAAACATATATGTGTTTGTGTATCTCTCTTTTTCTTTTTTTGACATAAATGGAAATACTATATTCTGCATCTTGCTTCTTTTGAAAACCTAAATTATATGTCGTAGAGATCAATCCATAATAGCACATACACATATTATTCTTTTTCATGGCTGTTTAGTATTACATTTCTTGGTGTACAATTTATTTAACCAGTCCTCTATGGATGGACATTTAAGTTGATTTTAGTATTTTTAGAGAAAAATGCTATAGTGGATATCTTTGTATTTAAGTTTTTGCACATGTTGAGTATGTATGTAGATTTACTATCTAGAAGTGAAATTGTTAGGTCAAAGAGTATGTGCTTTAAAAATATTTATAAATATTGCCAATTGTTTCCAAAGTGGCTATACCATTTTACACTCCCACAGACAATGTATGAGGGTGCTGATTTCCCTGTATCCTGGCCAGCATTGTTTATTATCAAACTTTTTTTGACTTTCTGGTAAGATGATAAATGAAATATCTTGTTTCTAGTTACATTTCTTTAATTATGAAAGGGATAAGTAGATTTTTGTACATTTATAAACCATCTTGTTTTTTTCTCTGCCTTCTTGTATCTATAATTTTTCTTTGTTGTTGTTGTTCTTTTTTTTTTCTGTTTGTATTTTTGGAGACAGGATCTCACTCTGTTGTTTGGGCCTGAGTGCAGTGGCATCATCATAGCTCACTGCAACCTCAAACTCCTGGGCTCAGGCAATCCATTCTGTCTCACCCTCCCAAGTAGCTGGGGCTCCAGGTTTGCACTACCACACCTACCTATTTTTGTTGATAATTGTTCTACAGTGTTACTGTTTCTTACTGGTTTGCAATAGCTTTCTTGCAGAAGATTTTAAGTTTTTAAGAGACAAGGTCTCTGTCACTCAGGCTGGAGTGCAGCGGTACGATCGTAGCTCATTGTAACCTCAAACTGCTGGGCTTAAGTGATCCTCCTGCCTCAGCCTCTCAAGTAGTTGGGAATACAGGCATATGCCATTATGCCTGGCTACATTTTTATTTTATTTTATTTTTTAGAGATAGAGTCTCACTATGTTGCCCAGGCTGGTCTTGAACTCCTGGCCTCAAGCAATCCTCCTGCCTTAGCTTCCCAAAGTGCTGGGATTATAGGAGCCCAAGTTTTAATTTTTATGTAGTTAAATGACATGGGCCTTGTCTCTCCCATGTTTTTCTACTACTCTTATGGCTTTATTTTTTACAGTTTAATCTTCAGACCATCTAGAATTATGTAAAGAGTAGAATAGACATTGAGCTTAATATGTTTGTCCCAACACACCTTGTCAAATAATCTATCTTTTCACTAACATGATTTTGCAAAAAAAAAAAAAAAAAAACAACTCCTGTTTCTAATTAACTAAGTGTGTGTGATTGCAAAAATTGTCTTTTGGGTTTTTTACATCAGTCTTTTCCTTTGCCAATGTATTTTTTATTTGCTTGTTTTTTTAGAGACAGGATCTCACTCTGTTGACCAGGCTAGCAGTGGTATGATCATAGTTCACTGTAACCTCAAACTCATGGGCTCAGGCGATCCTCCCGCTTCAGGCTCCTTTTTTTTTTTTTTTTTTTTAACAGAGAAGGGATCTCATTATGTTACTCAGGCTGGTCTCAAACTTCTGGCCTTCAGCAATCCTCCTGCCTCAACCTCCCAAAGTGCCGGGATTACAGGCACCAGCCACTGCACCTGGCCCACCTTTCTTTGCCAGTGTTTTTCAGTTGGGTGATGCTGCTCTGAGTTAGAACAAATGTACTAAACTTGTCTGAAAAGACCTATCTTTTCTTTGTGGGCAGGCTGTTGACTGATTTATTCGTTTGTCATCCAAAGAAGAGCATGTCATTGACAGGCTGTTTCCTACCTCTGCCAGTGACTGACCTCTGGCCTTGGACAGGTCATTTCTTCTCTGGCACATGAGGTTTATGCCATTAGTTGCCAGCCCACATTAGGTCCTCTAAGGAAGACCCCACATCTTGAGTGAGGGCAGCATCCAATATGGCCTTTAGTGGGCAGGGCCTTAGGCTCAGGCTTTCTCTCCTGCTGTCTACAGCTCAGATGAAGTGATTCTGAAGCCTACTGGAAGTCAGCTGACTGTGGAATTTCTGGAAGAGAATAGCTTCAGTGTGCCCATCCTGGTCTTGAAGAAGGATGGGCTGGGGATGACGCTGCCCTCACCATCATTCACTGTGAGAGATGTGGAACACTATGTTGGTAAGAAGACACCACAGACCCTCGTTTTTTTTTTTTTTTGCGACAGAGTCTCACTCTGTTGGCCGGGCTAGAGTGCCGTGGCATCAGCCTAGCTCACAGCAACCTCAAACTCCTGGGCTCAGGCAGTCCTCCTGCCTCAGCCTCCTGAGTAGCTGGGACTACAGGCATGCGCCACCATGCCCAGCTAATTTTTTTTCTATATATTTTTAGTTGGCCAATTAATTTCTTTCTATTTTTTAGTAGAGATGGGGTCTCGCTCTTGCTCAGGCTGGTTTCGAACTCCTGACCTTGAGCGATCCTCCTGCCTCGGCCTCCCAGAGTGCTAGGATTACAGGCGTGAGCCACTGCACCCGGCCCACAGACCCTCTTAACAGTGACATTGTAAGCTCTCCTCAAGACCTATTTTCTTTCCCCTTCAGTAGTCTGCCTTTTGTATTTCCTTTATAGCTATCTTGGGAATCAGGTTAAATATCTTGCCAAAGTCATTCTTTGGCAAAGATAGAGCCAAAATCCTAGTCTCTTCTTCCTTTTCCTTTTAATAGACCACATAATCCTATGTTGAGCCCCATTTTTTTCACCTGGGGAATTCTAGAGATCATGGTATCTCTGTCTTTTATTGAGATAAAGTCTTTGACTCATGCACTCACATGCCACTTGTCTTCTAGTCATGAGTTTTTAGGGAGATGAAGAGAAAGAGTGGAGAAGCAGGGCCCAGAATATAGACTGTACTATGTGTGAGGCTGTGTGTCAGGTACCAGCACATAGGTTTAAGGAGAGTGTGGTGGATTCCTGTCCTTGCCCCCCAAACACACCCTGTATACTTATAGTGTCTGAGGAGAGAAGCCTTGAGTGTAAGGCCACTATAGGGACTAGTGAGAGGATGAGTCTTCTCCAGTCCCTGGACTACTTGGTGCACAACCCATCTCTTTGCCCCAGGTTCTGACAAAGAGATTGATGTGATTGACGTGACCCGCCAGGCTGACTGCAAGATGAAACTTGGTGATTTTGTGAAATATTATTACAGTGGGAAGAGGGAGAAAGTCCTCAATGTCATTAGTTTGGAATTCTCAGATACCAGGTAAGAGGGGCAGGGGTAACAAAAAAGCCTGACAAAGTGCCAGGAACTTCAGATATACTGAGTGTATATCCTTTCCCTACTTTCTGGTGGTTTCTTCCTTTGGAATGGGGAGCTGAGTTATACTTTCTAGGGTAGCTGCTCATATTATAACAACTGAGTCATAGTTTTCCTCCACAGTTTCTAGCATTGGATAAATTACACAATAGCTGTTTTAATTAATTTTAATTAATTTTTATTTCCTTCAAGACCTTAGGCTAGCATTTTTTGACCTTTTTCTGGTATTTAGATTATGGCATGGTCAGTGTCTAACTACCAGGATAATTCTTCTGTTCCTAGAAATAGATTTATTAAAATTACCCTCAAGTAGTTTCTCTAAGGACAGGTTTCTTAGATTGAAAAAGAAAGCTACATTATAACCTTTAAATGGTTCTATCTGGACTCACTCAATAGATACATAGTCTTCCCTGTGCTCAGAAGTGTGGGAAATACCAATCATAATGTTGCTTTCACCCTTAGGAAGCTCACTGTCTGATTATTTACATTTTAACTTTTAATTTATAGACTCACTGGAAGTTGCAAAAAAGTGTACAGAAAGGTGCTGTGTACTCATCAACCATTTTCCCCTAGTGGTAACATTTTACATAATTATAGTACAGTATTAAGACCCTTGGCTGCTGTTTTTAAGATGCAAGGTTAAACCTGGGGGTGTTTAAAAAACTGTATTTGTTATCTAAATATAGTATAGGCAACTAAAAAAGCTATATTTATTTATACTCACTTCATCCTGAAAGACTATTTGAGGTAGCTTACAGAGATACAGAGAGGAGGGGAAAAAAAGAAAATTGGAGAAAAAAGAGAATAAAAGTGGCAAAATAGGATGCATCTGGTGAGTACTCTGCATATAAAATAAATGTATGAATGTCTGGACAGTTGGTGGAGATGGACCGTAGAGTTTTCACTGAATTTCCTGAAGGTCAGAACAAAGAGTGAAATACAATGTTATAAGATTTGTGGCTTTACATAAGATAAAAACAACCAGATGTTTCAGAGAAACACTCCTTAACCTGGATTTGATCCCTGAGAGCTTTCTCTAGTGGTTTCTCATAAAGAAGATACTGAGATGGGGACACTATGATAACTTTTATAAACCAAGTGCCAAGTGAGTAGACTGGGATAGGATGTTTGAGCATTTATTGGAGTAAATAAGCACCATCAGCTGGGGAAGGCTGTGAAGCTGGGACTTGGGACTTCTGCAGCTGCAGAGGATGAGGATATTGGCCAATCTTTATAATAAGTGCCCTGTGTTCCTTTGGGGATTCTGTGGAGGGAACTTGTTCTCTGTCTTATCTGACTCTCACTAAAATGTAGGGTATTTTATTCAGGCTTCAACCTTCAATTCCCAATGAGCTGACACCTGCTTTCTACCCCTTCTTTGCTAGGCTTTCTAACCTTGTGGAAACACCCAAGATTGTTCGAAAGCTGTCATGGGTCGAGAACTTGTGGCCAGAGGAGTGTGTCTTTGAGAGACCTAATGTGCAGAAGTATTGCCTTATGAGTGTGCGGGATAGCTATACAGACTTTCACATTGACTTTGGTGGCACCTCAGTCTGGTACCATGTACTCAAGGTAGGAATACATATACATATGGCTTCTGGAGGTAGCCAGGCCTTGGGCCTCCCTTTATATGTCAAGTGGCAGCACAAAAGAGGCTGTTGAGGCCCGCTTGCCTCCTGGATTCTATTTGGGTGACATTTCCACATGACTACTCTATCAGGGTTGAGTACTTGGTAGATGTACCATATATACTAATGATGATCTGTCTCTAATTTACATTTTTGATGCTTAATCAAAAAATTTTTTGAATAACAGATTCCCCGGGTTTTTCTAGCTGTTACCTTCTTTTTTTAAAACAACCCCTTCCAAATGGTGTTACCTTCTTAATTGAGCCAATATATAATCCTACCAACATGTATGAAAATGTTCATATTTATTTCAGAAATTCCTGATAACATGAGAAAGTTCCCCCACCTTTGAGGTGTAATTTGTATACCATAACATACAGTTTGATGAGGTTTTTTTTTTTTTTTTTTTTTTTGAGACAGAGTCTCAGTCTGTTGCCCGGGCTAGAGTGAGTGCCGTGGCATCAGCCTAGCTCACAGAAACCTCAAACTCCTGGGCTCAAATGATCCTTCTGCCTCAGCCTCCCAAGTAGCTGGGACTACAGGCATGCGCCACCATGCCCGGCTAGTTTTTTTTTTGTATATATATTTTTAGTTGGCCAATTAATTTCTTTCTATTTATAGTAGAGACGGGGTCTTGCTCTTGCTCAGGCTGGTCTCGAACTCCTGACCTTGAGCGATCCGCCTGCCTTAGCCTCCCAGAGTGCTAGGATTACAGGCGTGAGCCACCGCGCCCGGCCCCCCAGTTTGATGAGTTTTGACCATTGTATATAGTTGTTTAGCTGCTAACACAGGATATATGAGAAGTCATTTTTTTTTTTTTTTTTTTGAGACAGAGTCTCACTCTGTTGCCCTGGCTAGAGTGCCGTGGCCATCAGCCTAGCTCACAGCAACCTCAAACTCCTGGGCACAGGCAATCCTCCTGCCTCAGCCTCCCAAGTAGCTGAGCATGTGCCACCATGCCCAGCTAAGAGAAGTCTTTTTAAAGTCAGGATTCCTGCAGCCCCATGACTTTGTAGAAAGAAAAATAAAATAAGGCAAAAAAAATAAAACAACAACAAAAAAAAGTAAAAAAAAAAATTAAAGTCAGGATTCCTATAGACAGTTTCCATTTTAGCGGTTGTTATAGTTTTGTAATTAGTGTATTCATTGTCAGTGACTGTAAAAGATTTTTGAGGTCTGGAAAACAAATAGTTTTGATTTTCACCATTGTTTATTCTTTGTTTTTATTTTTTTCACCATTGTTCATACTATTTAGTTTTATTATCAGAAATGCCAAGGGAAGAACAGAAAACTTGGATCGTGGGTCTTGTCCAAATGATCTCAAATCCTTAACTAGTTGTTTCATTGACTTATCCTGGAGAAATTGGAGTATGTAAATGAAAGTGCTGTTAAGCAAATGTTAGATTTAACTTTTTTATTTTCAAATAGTTTCATTTTTATGGAAAAAGTGCAGAAATAATGGGAAGAATCCTTGTGTGCCCTTCACCCAGATTCCTCAAATGTTACTGTCTTATTATATTCTCTTTCTCTAAAGCAAACATAATAAAATGGTTACATATATGTTTTTTTCTCAGACATTTGAGGGTATTTACAGATAATAGTGTTCCTTTATCTGAATAATTCAGTGTGTAGTTCTTAAAAACAAAGGAATTTTCTTATATAATTAGTATAGTTATCAAAATCAGGAAATTAACATTAATATACTATTAACTAATCTACAGATTTGATTCCGATTTCTCCAGTTGTACAATAGATACTTCTTGTGTTATTGCTTTTCTACACTGAAAATTTGTTGTGAAATATTGGTTAAACCAGTTTAGCTTTGAGGATATTTTTGTGCTAGTCGGGTTTTGTTTCTTTTTTGCCAAATTATCTGTCTGGTGATTATCCAGGCAAAATACAATTAGGAAATAAAATGTTCTTCCAACAGATAATCACCTAACACATAATCTTTCAGAAGTCCTTGGGCGATTACTGAACTTTTAAACTTTTATTAGCTTTGATTGTAGGTGTGAGAAGGAACACTCTGTAAATGGCATTTAAAGGCACATTCAATTTTCTTCTCATAAGTAATGTGGCCTTAAATTCTCCTAAGGCTAGGAGTATTGATCTACTCATCTACAGAGGCCATTTTTCATTTGGCATTGCATCTAAAATAGGAATACTTGGTGTACATTTGTCCTAACTTGAACAATTTTTGTTTGAAATGTCCTTTTCAAATTGTTTTTGTCAAGTTTATAGGAACTTAAAAGTACAAAAAGCAAAAAGACCTTTTTGAAATTTTCTAAATCCACAGAAAAATGATTCTTGGATGAGTTTGGGGAAGAATTCTGGCATACTGCCATGGTTTTGGAGCATGGAAGAGAGAATAGCCCTTTTAGAGTACCCGTGAGGGACTTTTCTGGAAACCCTTGGTATTTTTGGCACTTCAATCTCTTTTTGTTTCAGGGTGAGAAGATCTTCTACCTGATCCGCCCAACAAATGCCAATTTGACTCTCTTTGAGTGCTGGAGCAGTTCTTCTAATCAGAATGAGATGTTCTTTGGGGACCAGGTGGACAAGTGCTACAAGTGTTCTGTGAAGCAAGGACAGACACTTTTCATTCCTACAGGTCTTCCCTGGGCCCCTCTGGGAGGGTTCAGGGAGGACAGAAAGAAGAAGGAAGCTTGTGGCACCATAACCAACCCTTTCTCATAATATATTAATCTGATTATGTGGGCTATCTCTTTCATATCAGTTGAAGCCTCAGAACTGGCCTCAATAAAATTCATGTGGTGACCAGTGAGCAGCATGGTTGCTTGGGGAGGCTGCTGGTGGAGGGGGTCCAGGGGGAGGCTGATAGACTTTTGTGCTGGATTGATGTCAACTTGGTGGGTAGAGAACAGGACTCTGAGCCAAGACTCTAGGATACTGACTGGGAGGCTGGCATTCTAGACTATAAATCAGAATGATTTGAGGTGATAATGGGCTTTTTTTCCTAAACAATACATGCCTGGGTTTTTATCCCTACAGTTATGAGTTCTTAGATCTGGGGTGGAGTCTAAGTATGTGTATTTTGGAAAAGTCCACTTGTCTCAATTTGGGGAGAGTTGATATCTTTACTTGATTGGGTTTTCCATGAACACAGTATGCCTCTATTTATTTATATTTTCTTTGATTTCTATAATCAGAATTCATGTTAAATTTTCTTTTTTTAATTCAATATTATTAATATTTTCTGTTTTTTATGCTACATGAACTTTGACTATAGAATTCATGTTAAATTTTCTTAAAATGTTTGGTAGAATTCTCTAGTGAAATCACATGGACCTGGAGATTTGTTTGGGGGAAGTTTTTAATTAACATTCAATTCCTTAATCTTCACAAGGCTATTCAAAGTATCTTTCATATTAGATGGGTTGTGGTAGCCTGTGCTTTTCAAGGAATTGGTCTGTTTTTATCCAAATTGTTAAAGTTATGTTTGTAGAGTCCATACTATTTCCTTATTATCCTTTTGATGTCTTCCAAGTCTCTAGTGATATCATCTGTATCATTCCTGATATCAATCCTTAGTTATTTTTGCCTTCTCTTTCATGTCAATCTTGCTAGAGGTTGGTTAATTTTATTGATCTTTTCAGAGAACCACATTTTGTTTTATTGATTTTTCTCTGTTGTCTTTCTGTTTTCAATTTTATTGGTTGCTGCTTTTATCTTTATTTTTCCTTCCTTCTGTTTGCTTTGGGTTAACTTTGCTCTACTTTTTCTAGTTTTGAGATGGGAGCTTAGTTTATTGATTTTGGACTTTCTGTATTTCCTAATGTTAACATTTAGTGCTATAAATTTCCCTCTCTGCACTGATTTCGTTGTGTCACACAAATTTTGATGTATTTTCATTTTCATTTAATTAAAATGTGATTTGGGGTTGGTCCGAGTGCAGTGGTGTTTACAACTAGTTGATCACAACCAGTTACAGATTTCCTTTGTTCCTTGTCCACTCGCGCTGCTTCGCTTGACCAGAAAAAAAGGTGATTTTGAAAAATTGAGATGTACTTACATAAAATTTACCACTTTAAAGGGTACAATTCAGTTTTTAGTATATTTACAAGGTTCTACAATTATCACTGCTATCTAATACCAGAAAATGTTCATCACCTCAAAAAGAAACCCTGTACTCATTAGCAGTCACTCCTCATTCTTCCTTCCTTTCAACCTCTGATAACCACTTTTCTATCCTTTGTAATCCTTTCTATATGGATTTGCCTCTTCTGAATATTGCATACAGACGGAGTCATGTAATATGTTGTCTTTTTTGTCTGGTTTCTTTCACAGAGCATAGTCCTTTCAAGGTTCATCCATGTTACAACATTTATCGGTACTTCATTCTTTTTAATGGCTGAATAATATTCCGTCATACAGATATACCACATTTTGTTTATCCATTGGTTAGTTGATAGACATTTGAGTTGTATCTACTTTTTTACTATTATGAATAATGCTGCTATACACATTCATGTACAAGTTATGGTGTGAATATGTATTTACAGTTTTCTTGGATATACACCCAGGAGGGGAATTGCTGGGTCATATGGCCACTCTGTGTTTGACTTTTTGAGGAACCGACATACTGTTTTCATATTAGCTGCATGCGCCATTTTACATTCCCAACAGCAATGTATTGAGGGTTCTGATTTCTTCACATCCTTCCCAATGCTTGTTATTGTCTGTCTTTATGATTATCGCCATCTAGTGGATGTAAAGTGGTATATCATTGAGGTTTTGATTTATGTTTCCCTAATGACTATCGATGTTGAGCATCTTTCCTCATACTTGTTGGACATTTGGATATCCTTTTTTTCCTTTGGTGAGAAATGTCTGTTGAGATCTTTTGCCCATTCTTTAATTAGGTTGCCTTTTTATTGTTGAGTTGTAAGGATTCTTTGTATATTTTGGATACTAGACCTTTGTCAGATATATGATTTGCAGGCATTTTCTTTCTTTCTTGGGGTTATCTTTTCACTTTCTTGATAGTGTCCTATGAAGCCCCGAAGTTATGAATTTTGATGTCTAATTTATCCATTTTTTTCTTTGTTTGCTTATGCTTTTGGTGTTTAAGAGACTTGCCTAATTCAAGGTCATAAAGATTTATGCTTATGTTTTCTTCTAAGCATTTTATAGTTTTAGTTCTTACATTTTGATCTTTCATCCATTTTGAGTTAATTTTTGTATATGGTGTGAGGTAAGGGTATAATTTCATTCTTTTGCATGTAATTATCCAATTGTTCTAGCACCCTTTGAAAAGACTATTCTTTCCCCATTGAATTGTCTTGACTCCTTTGTTAAAAATCAACTGACCAATGATGTATGGGTTTACTTTTGGACCTTGAATTCTATTCTATTGATCTATATGTCTGTCTTTATTATGGTATCACACTATCTCAATTATACATTTATCATAAGTTTTGAAGTTGGGAAGTGTCAGGCCTCCAACTTTTTCAAAGTTATTTTGGCTATTCTCAGCCCCTTGAATTTTCATATGAATTTTTTGGTTCAGCTTTTATATAGATTTTTTTTAGTGGTTGCTCTAGTTGTTACATTATACATATCACAGTCTACTGATATTTATGTTTTACCGGTTTGAAGAAAGAGTTGAAACCTCTTTTTATATCCCTGTACCCTTCCCATTTTCTTAAATTTTCTGACATTTCACATGTATTTGTCTTAAATATTTCTTCTGCATACATTGAGAGCCACATCACACAGTGTTAGAATTTTTGCTTCAGCTGTTCGAACATAATTTAGAAAACTTGAGAAGGAAATTCTATTGTATTTACCCATATTTTTACTAATCTATTGTTTTTTTCCCCCTGGTGTTCCAAGATTCCTCCTTTTATCATTTTTTTATGTTTAGAGTTTCAGGGTAGATCTGCTGGCGACAGATTTGCTTAGTTGTCCTTCATCTGTAAATGTCTTAATTTTCCCTTTCATTCCTGAAGGATATTTTGCTGGATATAGAATTCTGGGTTGATACTTCTTTTTTCAACACTTGAAGAGTGTTGTGCTATTTCTTTCTGGCTTCCATGGTTTCTGATGAAATTTGGCTGTCACTTGAATGGTTTTTTTCCCCCACTATAAATAATTAGTCATTTCTTGCTGCTTTAAGTATTTTTTT
The DNA here is from genome assembly GCA_963574885.1 of Lepilemur ruficaudatus. Lineage (NCBI taxonomy): Eukaryota > Metazoa > Chordata > Mammalia > Primates > Lepilemuridae > Lepilemur > Lepilemur ruficaudatus. Next base: position 5,959 of record CAUYRT010087491.1, on the reverse strand, counting down.
CTTTTTCTTTAGTTTTCTTCACTTTGGCTGTGTTGTGTTTTGGTACAGATTTCTTTGGGTTTATAACACTGAATATGTTCACTGAGCTTCTTGAACGTGTAGGTTTATGTCTTTTGCCATATTTGTTAAGTTTTTAGCCATTTTTTGTTTCAGGTGTGTTTCTAATTGCTCATTAAAGCATTTTTATGATGGTTCCTTTAAAATTCATCTTATATAATGCTGACATCTCTTTCTAACATTATATTTTATAATTTTAGATTTTCCATTCTGTTTCACAGGTATGTCTATTCATGCATCAATATTATTGATTTGATTACATTAGTTTTCTAGAATGGTTAATATATTTTGAGACAAGTCATCCACTCCCACTTGAACCCCTATCCCCATTTGCTTTTCTCTTTTATAGTTTTCTATTCCCAGGCATGAGTTCACCCACCTTTGAATCTATGCCGGGTCTAACATAATGCCTTTTTTATACTGGGCAATTAATAACTGTTTGGTGAACTGAACTTGCCTACTAGAGGTTTGAGTTAGATTAATTTACATCCCGATAGAAATGCCCACAAACTGGGTACATTTACTTAGTTCCTCCACTAGTGTCGAGTGTCTGCTGTGTGCCCCAGTGTTGGGCTAGGTGCTAAGGACAAACGGTTGATAAGCCTTTTCAGCATATAATGGGTTTTTTTTTTGTTTTTTGTTTTTTTGAGACAGAGTCTCACTCTGTTGCCCGGGCTAGAGTGCCATGGCATCAGCCTAGCTCACGGCAACCTCAAACTCCTGGGCTCAAGTGATCCTTCTGCCTCAGCCTCCTGCATAGCTGGGACTACATATAATGTTTTAATAGCCACAATAGCACCAATAGAGGTATTCACCAAAAGTTTAGGTTTGTGAAAATCTTCTCAGAAGAGTAACACTTGAATGGTGAGTAGGGATTTACCAAGGAAAGAAAGGCAGGAAAGGCATTTCAGACATAGAGAAAGGCATAAGCAAACTGAGGCTGTGTGAAGTAGCTTATGGATACTAGAGTCTAAAGAACAAGGGCTGGGGATGGGGGATGGATGAAGCTGAAAAATAGGTCAATGAAGGTTTATTTCATATTTTTCCTTTTTTTTTTTTTTTTGGTGATAGGGTCTTGCTCTGTTGCCTGGCCTAGAGTGCAATGGCATCATCATAGCTCACTGCAATCTCAAACTCCTGGGCTCAAGCAGTCATCCTGCCTCAGCCTGTCAAGTAGCTGGGACTACTACTTGTATGCCACCACACCCGGCTAAGTTTTCTATTTTTTGTAGAGACAGGGTCTTGCTATATTGCTCACGCTGGTCTCATATGATCCTCCCACCTCAGTCTCCCAAGTAGCTAGGACTACAGGCACACACACACCACACCCAGCTAATTAAAAAAAAATTTTTTTTTTGTGGATACAGGATCTCACTGTGTTGCCCAGGCTGGTCTTGAACTCCTGGCCTCCAGTGATCCTCCTGCCTTGGCCTCCCAAAGTGCTGGGATTGCAGACATGAGCCACTGCACTCGGCCTATTTATTTAGTTTCTAAAGAAATATTTCAGGTGTAGCAAAAGATATAAAGAATAATATAATGAATAGGTGTTCATAACTCAAGATATAAATATTACAGATATGTTTGAAGCCTCAAGTAATACCTCTCCTCATTTACATGCCCGTTCTTCACTCTCAGAGCTAACCATTGTCCTGAAGTTGGTATTTATCATTCTCATGAATTTTATTCTTCTATTACACATAGATATGCGTCACTAAACAATATATATTATTGTTTTACATGTTTTTGAATGTTATGCAAATGGAAGCCTATTGGATGTATTCTTAACTTGCTTTTTTTCTCTGAACATTATGATTGTGAGATCCATGTTGATAAATGTAGCTGTAGTTTGTGCATTTTACTTGCTTTCAGGTATTCCATTGTATATGGCAATTTATCCATTTTCCTGTGGATAGACATTTGTTCGAAGAGTTACCAGTAAAGGATGACATGGGCAGATCTTTATTTTAGATATATCATTTAGGATTGGATGTGGAGGATAGATTTGAGATTGTCGTAGAGCAGCGACTTGCAAACAGTTTGTACTCCTTTATACTCTCAAAAAGTTATTAAGGACCCAGGAGCTTTTATTTGGTTTATATTTATCAATATTTACCATATAAATTAAAACAAAATTTTAAAGTATTTATTAATTCATTGAAAAATAATTAGCCCATTACATGTTAGCATAAATAATTTTTATGAAAATCATTTGTAAACCAAAAACATTTAGTGAGAAGAGTGATGTTGATTTGCAAATCTTTTTAATATCTGGGTTAATAGAAAATAGTTAGATTCCCAGATCTGCTTTTGCTTTCAGTCTGTTTGATATCACGGCATATGTATCCTCTGGAAAACTCCACTGTACACCCATGAGAGAATAAGTGTGGAAAAGGCAGAGAACACCTTAATATGATCATGAACATAGTTTTGGCCTGAAAGAGTCTCAGGGAACCTGAAGTTTCCCTGGATTACACCTTGAGAACAGCTGGTATAGAGGAGCCAGTTCGGAGGCTGTTGTAGTAGGCTAGATGAGAGATAATGAGGGCTCTGAACCAAAGCATTGATTGGATGGATGGAGAAAGGGAGATGAACATGGGAAATTTAAGAAGAAAAACCAGAAGAAGGTCCCAGAAGGAGATACAGGGTCAAGGGCAAGGGTAATAATTGAGTTCCAGCTGGATGTGTGCATCACAGTCAACCTGCAAAGCAGCTATTTAGCTAGGAAATGGCAGCATTTGAACCCAGGTCCATCCAACACAGAAGGTCTTTTTGTTTTACCCAGGGTAGAGTTAGAAGGAGTAGTTATGGCAAGGTGGTGAAGCCCTTCTTAGAGATAAGAGGATGAGTAATGCAACAGAAAGATTTTGAAGTAGTAGTTATTAACTCCATAGGTTGGTCCAGTTCAGGGTTATAATGATGGCAGACTACTAGGCCAAAGTGAGTGTTGGGATAGTGGAAGATCTCAGAATGTTCTGAGTCACTGACAGGCTAACTGCTCTTAGGAGTTGGGGTTGAGCTGAGCGGGAAGAAAGACCCTCTGCCAGCTTTGATTTTTGCCTTGTTATACTGCAGGATGGATCCATGCTGTGCTGACTCCAGTGGACTGCCTTGCCTTTGGAGGGAACTTCTTACACAGCCTTAACATCGAAATGCAGCTCAAGTGAGTCCTGAAGCTGTGGAGATCCCAAGTTGGCGGTTCCTGTCTGCTAAGAGTTCTTGGGCTCTCCCCTGCAGTGAGGAGTGCAGTGTAGAAGGAGGGGAGACAATCAGAAAAGGATGGATCCTGTTTCCTGATGATGTTCAGTTTGAGGATTAACACCTTTTCCTCACTTACTAGTTATGTGACTTTGGACAAGTTACATAACCTTTGAGCCCAAAGTTTTCTAATGTATAAAATAGGGTCTTACAGGGTCATTGTGAAGATTAGAGATACAAAGCATCCAGAATAATACCTGATACATAGGAGGTGTTCAGAAAATGGATCCTTGTTTTTGTTGTTATGCCACCTCCTTCCAGAGCCTACGAGATTGAAAAGCGGCTGAGCACAGCAGACCTCTTCAAGTTCCCCAACTTTGAGACCATTTGTTGGTATGTGGGAAAGCACATCCTGGACATCTTCCGAGGTATGAAGCCCTTTGCCAGCTGTCCCTTTTGCCCTGCTTCCCTGAGTGTGTGTGTTCTATCACCACAAAGATCTCCTCACTATGTAGATCGAAACATGTTGTACACTTTAAATACATACAACAAAAAGTGATAATTACTGCTTTAAGAAAAGTCTCCTTAATACTACCCCTTTATAGTTTCACCTACTCTCTTCTCCTGCACCATCCATAAGTTCTGGAAACCACTAATCTGTTTTACATCTCTATAATTTTGTCATTTCAAGGGTATTACATAAATGGAATCATACCATATGTGACCTTTTCAGATTCACTTTTTTACTCAGCATAACTCATGGCAGGGCATGGATTTTAACCTTTTTATTTAGCACAGATGGCTGAGAAAATTGGATCGCAGTGCAATTATCCTTATTTCCTGCTAGTTAAGAAACTCAATCTGAGTACTCTAAGAATTTCCTGCTGTAGTCCCAGTTACTCAGGAAGCTGAGGCAGAAGGATTGCTTGAGCCCAGGAGTTTGAGGTTGCTGTGAGCTAGGTTGATGCCATGGCACTCTAGCCTGGGCAACAAAGTGAGACTCTGTCTCAAAAAAAGAAAAAAAATAGAATTTCCTTGATATGTTTCCCAGGGGGATAAGGCCTAGTCCTGACCATTCTGGCACCCTGTTGAATCCTGGGTATCAGCCCAGGTGAAAGCCTACTTGTTTGCTGGGTTTCTTCTTTCCTGGTCTGCTCTGAAATAAAGCAGGTCCATTGCTCTGGCCTGAGATTCTTCAAGGTGACTTGGCCAGGAGGAATCAGTATCTCAGAGTTACAAAGAACCTCAGAGACCAGTAAGGACAGTCTCCTATCTGATACCTCGTGCCCTTATTCTGCCACCTAGACAGACTGTCACTTATGTGTTCAGTCAGATGATGGATGACTAACTGCTAATTACCTGTTCTAAACAGCTCAGTTCAATAGAAAAGTCTTTATGGTGCCTAAATCTGCCTGTTTGTTAATAGCTTCCCCCTGAAATAAGGCAGAACATAGCTAATCAATCTTCTATATTAATGGCCCTTCAAATCTGAGTGGATAGCAATTGTGGTCCTCTTGAGTGTTCTCATTGTGAAACCCAAGAGGGAGTAATGTAATGGAAGAAGCACAGGCCTCAGATTCAAGAAGACATGATTTCAGTCTTGGCTCTGGTACTTACTAGGTGTGTGCACTTGGTCAAGTCTCTTTGCCTCTCTGAGCTGCAGTTTCCTGGACTGTAAAATGAAAATAATATTGTCTGGCTCATAGGATGGGTATTAGGATTAAATAAGATAATAAATGTCAAATGCCTACTACTTAGTAGATACTTAGTAAATGAATATTAGAAGAACTGACATCTAGACTTATACTCAGAACCCTGAGCATTTTCTCTGGTTGCCTAACAGAGGTAACAAGTCCTTTACTTCCCTACATGGCTTCTTTGACACTCTGCTTGCTCTTTCTCCCCTTAGGTTTGCGAGAGAACAGGAGACACCCTGCCTCCTACCTGGTCCATGGTGGCAAAGCCCTGAACTTGGCTTTTAGAGCTTGGACAAGGAAAGAAGTAAATATGCCCATTTCTCTATCTCTTCTAGAATTCTACCCTCTATAGGGATTGGTATTCTGTAGATGCATTGGAGAGACAGACCAGAGAAGCTTGTGGCTCCTGGGTGTAGAGTGGAGGACTGAGCTAGCATTCCTTGGATAACAATTTAACCCTTCTTTTTGATTATAAAATGTAATACATACTTATACTGAGAATTAGAAAAATGCAGAAGAGACTGGGTGCGGTGACTCCAGCCTGTAATCCCAGCGCTTTGGGAGGCCGAGGCAGGAAGATTACTTGAGCCCAAGAGTTTGAGGTTTTAGTGAGCTATGATTGCATCATTGTACTCCAGCCTGGGTGACATAGCAAGACTCTGTCTCTTAAAAAGAAAAAATATAGAAGAGTATAAAGAAGGAAAAAAATCACCTGTAATTTTAGTACTCAAAGGGAACTACCATTAAAATTTGAGTATGTTTCCTCCTGATATTATTAATATGTATTTTAAAACATAATTGCTAGGCTGGGCATGGTGGCTCATGCCTGTAATCCTAGCATTCTGGGAGGCCGAGGCAGGAGGATTGCTCAAGGTCAGGAGTTCGAAACCAACCTGAGCAAGAGTGAGACCCTGTCTCTACTAAAAATAGAAAGAAATTAATTGGCCAACTAAAAATATATAGAAAAAATTAGCCGGGCATAGTGGCGCATGCCTGTAGTCCCAGCTACT
>CAUYRT010087490.1:0-41203 GCA_963574885.1 Lepilemur ruficaudatus | reverse complement strand
CCCCCACACAAACAACCCCCCCCAAACCATTATAAAACCCAAAAAAAAAAAAAAAAAAAAAAAAAAAAAAAAAAAAAAAAGGTAAATACCAGCCAGTGGGTAAGTTTGAGGCAATTCCTGTGGAGATAGTACATATTATTTGAATACCAGGAATACTCTACAGTTTCATCTTGATTAGTAATGAAATAGCCATCTGCCAAATGCAAGCAGTAAAGTGGCACTAATCAGGAAAATGACAAAAAAGTTATTTCTGAACTAATTGTCCTTCTGCTAAATAAGAAACTAAAGCACCGTGATACTACCTGAGCCTTTAAACACGTTGCTTAGAATGCAAATGCACACCAAAGTCTTAGCAACATCAAATGTAAATATTTTAAAATACACTTTTCTGAGGTTTTTTTTTAGTTAGAAAATATATCCCAGGCTACATGTAGAACCAGTACCCCTGAGATAGTTACAGGTCTCAAAAAGAGGAATATTAATTTAGTAACAAAGGATTGGTAGTTTATTTATACTTTCACTCATATTTACAAACCTACTGGGTACTACAATGAGATGATTTCAAATTGTCTTATTTAATAAGCTACTTTGAGTGGGCATGTTAGAGCATTAGAAAACAGAAGTCTTAGACTACTAAATGTTTTTCGCATTATTCATGTTAACAAATTTTACAACTGAAGAATAATAATATGAAACGTCTAATTGCATATTAAGAAAAAAACAGTATGTAGAGTTGGCAAACTATTAATAGACACTCGCAGAGAAATATATATGTAGTTACTAATAACAGGCAAATACATTAGCCAATATTTAATTGAAATTTTCTTCAAAGGTGTCAGTGTATGTTTGAAAAGCAGCAACAAATATTATCTAATTTGTCAACTAGGTTTTATCATTCTAGGCTTTGATTCAGCCTTTGCTGACATCATAAATTTTCCTTTTGCTCATTCCCCTTTACAATTTTGAAAATGATAAATATTGACAAATTTTTGGCATTTAACACATCTCATCTTTTGACAGAGGGCTTGTTTCTGTCTGGATATGCATGCACAGGTATCTATCATCTAGCTAGTCGCATCAGAAATCATCTTGGATGAAACACATGGGGTAATTAGCACTTTCACTATTCTGAGTTGACAGCCACAGTGCTCTGGAAACAAGCTACAACATTTTCATTTCTCTAGACAAGCTATTCATTGATATTAATATTAGTAATATCTATTTCTGTGCTCATATTTCATCAAATTAAAATTAGGATTAAATAACTGATTTTTTCCCATGTATCATGAACACCAAGACATCACAATCCTCCTGAGTCAGCAGAATTTTTTCCGCCCACAAAGTGCAAATGTTTAAAAAAAATTCTGGGGGAACAGGTATGTAAGCAGTCTATTTGCGCTCCTTAAAAGCAAACAACTTGACTTGCTGCAGCAGAAATAATAAATATGCTTTTAATTAAATTGGAATAGTATAAAATCATGCAGAAAAACCCAGATTCTTCTCCAATGTCATTTTTTTGCTTCTAATTTTCAAATACTGACTTCATTCATGTCCATTAGAGACTGTAAACATTTTACCCATATTAAAAACCTTGCATCTAATGTACTTATATATAAAAAGAAAATATTTTCTACTTTTCTACCTACATATCATGAGCTACAGATAAATAGCCAGATAAAGGTTTCTAAGTTTTCCTAAAGAGTTTTCCTAGTGACAATACACTTACAGGAAAAGCAGCCTCTGTCATTTTGTATCACTATCCCTACACTGAGCAAAGACTGTACTTTCTACCATAATAGTTATTGTCCTAAAACATAGGCATTTTCAAAACAAATGAACACTAAACAAGGAAGAAACCAGACAATTAACTATGTTCACTGACATTAGCAAGATTTTACTCCAGCCCTCATTGGCATTCCTGGGATTCTGACTGAAAACTCTCTGTAAGTGCTGCACACATGCATGATTTCTGACCACACGTCATCATTTAATTTTAAAGGAGATAAAGGCACCTAATCCAAGAGATTGAAAGCTACACAAACACAAAACCAACATATCATCCAGCACATAAAGAAGTATATAGACTTGCCTGTGTTTGTCTACTGAAGCATTCAATTTCAACAGCACTTCTTGCTAAGCAGATTCCGGCAGCGTGCTTGCTGTGAAGCTCAATCAGCTCCATTTAATCAGGCTTAAGGGAAACTACTGTATTACATAGCATATAAATACATTCAAAGTGAACTCACAAGTGACTAAAACCAATAGGATTCACCATCCCCACCACAAAACCAGATAAAAAATTACACTGGAAGCAGAAAATGCAAGTAAAATATGTAGAAAACCTTTTGCCCAAGATATGCTGAGGTGTCTTGCTTGCTAACAGTTTCGACGATAAAAAAGGAAAAGAAGGGAGAGGACAGAAGAGGAGAGGAGTATAAATGAGAAGAAAGGGGAAGGGGGACAGAAAAATGTTTCCCTCTTCCTCAGAGCGTGGCAGAAAAGGGAGTGCTGTACCATTTACGATGTAGTCCCACAATAAGCCATGATCTGATGTATGTGTGTATGTATGTTTTATTTTCATACCAAACCAATAATGAGCACAATTGGCCCTCCTGGTTACCTATCACATTTTCCCTGCTGCAAAACACCCTCAACCAACTTAGAACACCAAAATTTTAATTGAAAACTAGTCTAACTTATATACTCTTACCATTAGTTTCTATCCCAAGATCTACTTACTAGACTCCAAGAAATACCAGTGTATAGATCCCTTGTAATAATCAGGTTTGTGTGCCTCTAGACTCAAACTTATCTAAGGATTTCTCATTGTAATCAATTCCAGAATGTGTCTCTTCGGTGTAGGAGAAAATAGCAGAACTATAACTTGCTAACTGATTGTCTTATCTTTGCTAGAAACAGATTGTCATTCGCATTAAGGGAATATATAAATACAGATATTTAGTTGGCATCACCTATAATGCTGGACAGTTCGATCTCTACAATTCAGGAAAAAAATGCATGAAGCTTATGATATATGATCCTAATTTGAATTTTGGAATGTTAGATTCAGAATCTGAAGACAGAGAGAGATAAAATACACCATTTGAAAAATCATTCTCTTGCCAGTTTTAAAAAATATCCTTCTCCTTTCCAAATTCTCCACTGTGTCTTGGCCCTTCATGGAAGTTTTCATTTCTCTCCCAAAGGTAATCATTAAGTATACTAATGAATTTATAAACAAATACTGAATGTATAACTCTCTTCTCATCCTCACATTATTAGCCACAGGTAGATGAAAGTACCTGCCGAGAGTAGCAGAAACATGGATTAAAACAATCTCAGCTACCTTTTTATGGGATGCAAGAATAAACAGGTTTTTGTAATGTATTAAGGCATATTTTTTTGGAAAGAAACCACATATTATAAAAACAAATTCTCCTTTTTATATTTATAAGCTATACATACAATTTAGAAAGGAAACATTGCTTCTAGGAATGTACTGGTATGTCCTTAGCATTTTTTTTTTTGCTATTAACATCCTATTTTATTTTATTTTTCTATTTCAGCATATTATGGGGGTACAAATGTTTAGCACCCTTTTTTGCACTTGCAATGCCAAACATTCTTTTCTGATCAAGGGAATTTTCAGGCAGCTCAGTGTTTGTTATCTCATTGCCTAAAGTGCTCTGTGATGCTACCATGCCCAGAAAGGCATTAATCGAGGGCCACTTTAGCAGATATATCAATGTAGGCAATTTTCTGTATGTCATGGACAAGTTAGGGAAAAATCACTATGCTGACTAATTTGCTATATAACTGCAGTAAACTTCAGCTATGAAGAACCTTTGAGAATGAGTCATTCCAAATAGCACAGTTTTCCAGATAGCTGAAGTTTATTTCTTGGCCATCAGTTCTCCTAAAACTTAAAGTATTTCTGCCTCATTCTTCATTTTAAATAAGACTGAATTCTATTCAGTTAAGAAATAAAATAAAAAACCTAATAATTGATGACTTTATGTTATAAAAAAATTACAATTTAGTACTTGAGAACATTGTCACTTCTGAGGATTTTTCCCTGATTTTTTAAGCAGAGAACAAAATCTGTAATTTTTTTAACCTTTTTGTTGTGGCTAATGTTTTAATGAGTTAGAGACATCATTCAGAATCTGAATATTGCGCTATGTTATTGTTCAAAGCTGCCCATGGGGCTTCAACTCTTCCTATGCTAAAAGATATGAGATTGCTACTCTTTGTGAATTCTTGTATCTGGGTTTTATTGCTTTTCTTTTTCCCATCTTCTGTCATACTGTCAGCTGTCAATTTGGCTGTCAATGTGCTTGCCTCTTGTAGCCCCTCTTCTCATTTGTAATTTTCTGAGGATTTGAACACCAGGTGATCAGCCTCCTTAAAAGTGTGGAGAAAGGGTAAAAGCACTAGCTATTAAAGAACATTTTTACTGCTCAGATACATTTTTTCACTTCTTTCATGCTTCGAAATACTATTCTTAAAAAGATGACATTGCTTAATTGCCAGGTCCAGTTAAATAAAATAGATAACACTGGACGCACTTGTCTAGAAGACACTTTGTCTAGAAGACACACCCCTTTAGAGGTCTCCATTTACTTCTCTTTTTTTTATTTCAGAATATTATGAGGGTACAAACATTTTGGTTACATTTTATGTCTTTGCCTCACACAAGCAAGGATTAGAAGCATGCTCTTCTCCTCTACAATGCTCACCGCATCCATTAGTTCTAAGTTTACACCCCCCAACCCCCTAATCCCTGGAGAATATTACCACCATGTGAGCACCATAGGGGTGTTGATCAGTCAGTGCCAATTTGATGGCGAGTACATGTGGAGCCTATTCTTCTGTTCTTCTAATACCTCACTTCGGATAATGGGCTCAAGCTCTATTGAGGAAAATATAAGAAGTGCTAGGTCACTGTCGTTTCTTATAATTGAGTAATATTCCATTGTATACATATACCACATTTTAATAATCCACTCATGAATCAACACTTTGGCTGCTTCCACATCCTTGCAATAGTGAATTGTGCTGCCATAAACATTCGGGTGCAGATGTCTTTATTATACAATGTCTTTTGTCTTCTGGGTAGATGCCTAATAGTGCTATTGCTGGATCAAACAGTATTTCTATTTTTAGCTCTTTGAGATATCTCCAATTTTTTTTCCACAGAGGTTGCAATAATTTGCAGTCCCACCAGCAGTTTAAAAGTATTCCTGTCTCTCCACATCCATGCCAGCATTTGTTGTTTTGGCATTTTTTGATAGAAGCCAATCTCATTAGGTTTAGGTGATATCCCATTATGGTTTTGATTTGCATTTCTCTAATGATTAGAGTTGTTGAGGATTTTTTTATATGTTTGCTGGCCATTTTTCTGTCTTCTTTTGAAAACTTTCCGTTCATTTCCTTTGCCCATTTGTCGATGGGGTTCTTTGATTTTTTTCTTGTTGATATTTTTAAGTTCTAGGTAGATTCTTGCTATCAGCCCTTTATCAGATATGTAGAAAGCAAATATTTTCTCCCATTCTGTAGGCTGTCCATTCGCTGTAATGATAGTTTCCTTGGCTGTGCAAAAGCTTTTTAATTTGATCAGATCCCATTTATTTATTTTTGTTGCTGCTGTGACTGCTTTGGGGGTCTTCTTCAAAAACTCTTTGCCTAGGCCATGTCTGAAAGGGTCTTCCCAACATCTTCTTCTAGAATTCTTAAGGTTTCATGCCTTAGGTTTAAGTCTGTTATCTATCTTGTATTGATTTTTGTGAGAGGTGAGAGGTGGGGATCCAGATTCAATCTTCTGCATGTAGCTATGCAGATTTTCCAGCACCGTTTATTGAAAAGAGATTCTTTTCCCCAGTGTATATTTTTGTCTGTTTTATCAAAGATTAGGTTACCATATGCAGATGATTTCATCTCTGCATGATCAGTCCTGTTCCAAAGGTCTAGTTCTCTGTTCTTGTGTCAGTAAAATGCTGTTTTAATTACTACAGCCTTATAGTACAGCTTAAAGTCTGGTAGACTGATACCTCCCAGTTTGTCCTTCTTACTTAAGATTGCTTTGGCTACACGAGGTCTTCTCTGGTTCCATACAAAGCATAGAATTATTTTTTCTAGATCTGTAAAGAATGATGATGGTACTTTGATACGGATCACATTAATTCTGGAGATCACTTTAGGAAGTATGGACATTGTAACGATATTGATTCTACCAGTCTATGAGCAAGGTAGATTTTTCCATCTGTTTACATCTTCTAAAATCTCTTTTCTTAGTGTTTCATAGTTCTCCCTGTTTATGTCTCTCATATCTTTTGTTAAATATATTCCTAGATATTTAATTTTCTTCGAGGTTATTGTAAAAGGTATTGTGCTTTTTATTTGAATTTCGGCTTGACTGATATTGGCATATATGAATGCCTCTAATTTGTGTTTATTGATTTTGTATCCTGAGACTTTACTGAATTTACTTATCAATTCTAGGAGTCTCTTCATTGCTTCCTTGGGGTTTTCTAGTTGTAATATCATATCATCGGCAAAGAGAGAGAGTTTGATCTCTTCTGTCCCCATTTGGATGCCCTTAATTCCACTCTGTTGTCTAATTGTTCTAGCAAAGACTTCCAACACTATGTTGAATAGAAGTGGAGATGGTGGGCAACCTTGAGTGTTTCTGGTTCTAAGTGGGAATGGTTTCAATTTTTCCCCATTCAGAATGATACTGCCTGTGTGTTTATCCTAAATGGACTTGATAATTTTAAGTTATGGCCCATCTATGCCTATTTATTTTTTCAGACAGAGCCTGGCTCTGTTGCCTAGGCTAGAGTGCCATAGCATCAGCCTAGCTCACAGAAACCTCAAACTCTTGGGCTCAAGCAATCCTTCTGCCTCAGCCTCCTGAGTGGCTGGGACTACAGACATGCACCACCATGCCCGGCTAATTTTTTCTCTCTATGTATTTTTAGAGAGTGTATACTGAGTGTATACTTCAGAGGTGGCTTGATCTGCAGCTAGGGGAGAGCTGCTAATACGTTATTCAGGGCTTTTTCGCCACTCTTCTGAAGCAGCTCCTGATGGCGGGTGTCAACTGGTGCAATTGCTAAGGACTCTGGTCAAGGTTTTCCTTCCCAGATCACATGCCTCTAAGCTGGCAACAGCCTGAGCTCCAACGGCAAGCCCTTCTGTTATGATCTTATCATATCATCAAAACCAACCTGCTGTACCTAGTCAGCACTCTGTCCCCTTTTGATTAGTTCCAAGGTTCCACAGATTCAAGCCAGTCACACAGGGAAAGCAACTTTTCTCCTTTCTCCTTGACTTCAAGGGCTGAGTCTCTCCTGACAGGCTGGGGGAGGGGCGTTGGCTGAGACTACTGCAAGTTTCAGCCCGGAAAAGGTCTTCTCTCATTTCTCCCCTCCTCCGAGGGCAGGGTCTGCTCTGCAGAAGGAAAGATAAGCCACTGGACTGGGGGATGGGCACTTCCTGTGGCCATGGGGCATCTCAGCCCAGGAAGTGGCTACTCTCATTACTCTGCCCCTCCAAGGGAGGGGTTTGTCTTGTTAGTAGAAAGTACACACCTCAGGGTTGCTGGAGAAGCCCCACCCAAGGCCACTGAGGATCTCAGACAAAAAAGTGGCCTACCTCGCTACTCCTCCCTTCCAAGGGCAGGGTCTGACCCTTTGGAGCAAAACCCAGGTGGCTGGGTGGGATGGGGGTGAGGGATGGGGCGGTGCCCAAGACTGCCTGGGGACTCAGTCAAGAAAGTGGCTTCTGTCATTATTCAGCCCCTTCGAATGCAGAGTTTGACCTGCTGACATGCAAAGGCCAGTGGCTGGGCGGTGAGAAAAAGGAGCTTCTCTCATTACTCCCCTCTTCCAAGGGTGGTCCATTTACTTTTTAGGAAACTTGCATAAATTTAGTAAAGGGAAATTGTCTTCATATCATAGGTATTATTAAGTAACTTCCCCTATTTAGTCACTCAGCTCTCGGGGGTATTTTATCCATTATAATGGTGACCAAATAATGCTCACTGGACTCTGGGGTGTATAGGAAGTTTTGTATTTGGAAAAAATACTTGAAGAAAGTGACAGTTCTATCCCCTTAAAACTAATGAAGATAAATCTCCTTAAAAAGTAATGAAGTTATAGGTGATAAGATTTTTTTAAGTGGGGTTCTTCTAGCACATCACCATATTAGAGTAATTCATCTTTCTATGTACTTACGCTGGATTAGGAGTCAGGAGACCTGGGTTCACATCTTGGTTCTGTCACTAATATGCGATATGGCCATAAGCAAGTCATTTAACCTCTATATGCTGGGATCAAGTTTCTTGGCCCTACGTACCTTAGAGGATAATGTGATACTATGTGTGTGGGAGCCCTTTTATTAATATTAAAAAGATTAAGTCCCTTGACAAATGTGAGGTATTATTGTCACTGTCAGTTCAATTGAATAGAAAAAAACAAACCTGCATCCTATCAATTCATAAATGTTAAAACTGTAAATGATTCAAGGGACCCTTTTATTTTATAGCTGGAGAAACTAAGAGACACAAATTAGAAGTGACTTTCCTACAATAATCTCTCTTATAATAAAACAAGCAGAAATGAAACAAGCTACCAATTCTGTGACAGCTTTTGTGTCTCCTTCCTTATTCAGTCTGTGGACACCAGAACACAGTTTTGGGCAGCTAAACAGTGTAGCAAAAGCAAAATTGAAGAGATCTGTAAAAGGCTTTTATATAGGCTCATTTATATCAAGTCATAAGGCGTAGTTAATTGTTTCTTATGAAGGAAACCACACAGAGGACTGACTAGCTCAGAGGATTTATATGTCATCACCAAGTCACTGCCTATGATTGGGCCCAGATTTACAATGAGTAAACATTTTAATTAGCCTCTGATTCAGCAGGGGTTTGTGCAAAATTCATTGGAAAATTCAGATCTTTTGGGAGGTTTGTGAACTTCACAGAACATGTACCAAGTGGTAAGCAAGCAGATAGCGGAGGGAGATGTGAGGGATGAGTTATTGCCAGGCTACCTCAACTCTGCACTCAAGGACTTGGGCTATAAGGGGAATTGAAAGAAAAGGAACTGAAGACAAGTATAGGAAAGGAAGAAAGGGGAGAATAAGTGGGGTAGGTCCAGCTATATGTCAGGCAATTTACGTGCAGCATTGGATTCTCACCTCCCAATTACCTTGTGTGGTGTTTACTATGTCCATTTGAGAGACAGAGCAATAGTAGCATTTACTATGTGATAGGCACTACGATAAGAATTTTACATGCATTTAATGCTCACAATAGCCCTAGAGTTGTATTCCCAATTTTATACTGTTATATCTTATTATTATATATTGTTTCACATGTTTTACCATAATCTCATACTATGTGATTATTTTTACTCTACAGATGAAGAAACAAACTTAGAGACCTTAATCCAACTTAAAAGTAACATGTTAAAGGCCACACAGCTAGAAAGTAAAGGTTGGATTCAAACCTAATTAGAAATCTCGTAACCTAATCATTAAACTATACTGTGTCTCAAGCTAATTTTAAAAGAAAATATTGTAGACAACTGCTGTGGTTTGGATGTGTCCTCCAAAGTTCATGTGTTGAAAACTTAACCCCCAATTCAACAAATGTTGAGAGGTGGGACCTTTAAGAGGAGATTAGGTCATGAACGCTCTGACCTCATGAGTGGATTAATGTGGTTATATTTTGAGTGGATTGGTTCTTTCAGGAATGGGTTACAGGTAAAAGGATGAGTTTGGCCACCTTCCTCTTGCTTTCTCTCTTGTGCTCTCTTTCCCTTCTGCTTTCTGCTATGAAATGATGCAGCAAGAAGGCCCTCACAACATGCTGGGCCCTCTATCTTGGACTTTCCAGCCCCCAGAACTATAAGAAGTGCGTGTCTGTTCTTTATAAATTACCTATTCTTGGTATTCTGTTATAGCAGCACAAAACAGAGTAAGACAATGGCTGTATTTGGAGTTTGGTAGAATATTTGACAGAGTCTTTCTCATAATATCTGCATGGACAAGATGGAGAAATATAAGCTCAATGACAGTGCAATCGAATTAAATATGATCAGGCAGTTGGTTTGATATAAGTCAATAATTCAGTGTGGTTTCCCAAATGCTGGTGAACTCTTAGACTTTTTTTACAGCTTTATTGAGGTATAATTAATATACAACAAACTTTACATATTTAATATATGCAATTTGATGAGTTTGGACATATGCATATATTCATAATTAAGGTGATAAAGACATTTATCACCTCCAAAGATTTTCTTGTTGGCCAGGCGTGGTGGCTCACGCCTGTCATCCTAGCACTCTGGGAGACCGAGGTGGACAGATCGCTCAAGGTCAAGAGTTCAAAACTAGCCTGAGCAAGAGCGAGACCCCGTCTCTACCTAAAAAAAAAAATATAAAGAAATTAATTGGCCAACTAAAAATATATAGAAAAAATTAGCCGGGCATGATGGCACATGCCTGTAGTCCCAGCTACTCGGGAGGCTGAGGCAGAAGGATCGCTTGAGCCCAGGAAATTGAGGTTGCTGTGAGCTAGGCTGACGCCACGGCACTCTAGCCTGGGCAACACAGTAAGACTCTGTCTCAAAAAAAAAAAAAAGATTTTCTTGTCTCCCTTTGCTATTTTTGTGGTAAGAACATCTTATATGACATCTACCCACTTAAGAAATTTTTAAGTGCACAATACTGTATGGTTAATTACAGGCATTATGTTGTACAGCAGATCTCCAGAATTTATCTTGCTTAACTGTAACTTTACACTCATTGAACAACAACTTTTCATAAAAATGTAATACCCTGAATAAGAGAGGTATATAAGTATTTGATGAATGATATAATGAATGAATTTAAAAGTAAAATTGAGAGTTACTCATTCACTGTCAACAAGATTTATGGAGTGCCTATTAAGTAAAAAAACTCATCAAAAAGCACTGTGAAAAGAATTCTGTTTTGAATCTGAGCTTGACCACTTACTTGCCGGATGAACTTAAACTAGTTACTTAATATGCCTCTGTGAAAACCACCATACAAAATGTAGATGTTCATATCTTCATACCAGAGGCAAGCTCACATCCTGGTACCAGAGACAATAGCAATACAAATAGCGAGAGCTAGAGCAGAAGCACACACAGAATGCAATTCTGAACATCGGGTTTTAAGAGAAGCTTCCCTAGGCTGGAGGATGAGAATGGCAGTTAACCTTTCTTGAGCACTTACTATGTGCCAGGCACTCTGCCAAATGCAATATGTATATTAATTTCTTTAATCCTTACTACAACCTGCTGAAGTAGGTAATAGTATTATCCTAAATAGATAGTATGAAGAAACTGAGGTTCATAGGGTAATTAACTGATTAAGCAATTATTATTTGTAGAAAGAGCATTGAGTAAAAAATCAGGATGTCTAGACTTAAGCCTTAACTTGTTCAATAATTTGAAGAGTTCAGCTCGTACCCAAGCCTTTACTCTTGCATTGATCGAAAGTGGGAAAATGTCACCCTGGAAACCACTGAGAGCAATACATTGTCCTTCAGTCTTCAGCTCTGGTTTCAAATGCTCTCGACTAAGAGTAACTTGGCTCAGGCTCAGGTTCCTAGCTGCAAGAGAGAGTTGTAAACTCCTTTAAAGAAAACTATTTTGTGTACTTTGTGCATTGGTCATTTATTAGCTTGTTTCCAAGGCAACCACTAGCCATAGTAAAAGGTTTTATTCCCTTCCCCATTCTGAAACTCAGTTTGGTCTACCCCACGTTACCACGAGCCTCTTCTTGGAACACAGCTGACTACTGCTTAACGGATGAGCTCACTGAAGACCAACATTGGTGTTCTTGGTGATGTTACCACTGCTGTCTTGGGATTTTCAGGACTGAAGCTGTAAGTAGTAGAACACATGACTGTAGACTTCAAGGCTGCTTGCAATATTCCAACTAAGGCTTATGCAAGAACATGTTAGTTAATTAAGAGTGTACCTACAGTGTTCATCTATAATTCTTGTTTATTTCACACATATTCCTTTCTAAAGATCCAGTAATGATTCAGAAAAGTACCTTGGATATTTCTAAGGTGGGAGTGGGTATCATGGTAAAGTAGAAAAAATAAACCTTGACTAGTAATAATAAACAACATCCATTGATTGTTTATTGTATCTCAGGAGCTATGTTAATCATCTGCTTGTTAGCAATAAGGTGCCACTGTTATCCCTATCTTAACTTTGTAAAAAAGTCAACCAAAGAACAAAGAGGTTTGTAACTTGGGTAAGATCACACAGCTAAGAAGGGGGAGAGCTGGGATTGCAAATGCAGGTATTCTGACTTCAAGCCCACAGTGTTAATCACTATTCAACACTGTTTCTAAATCTTAGACAGTAGTTTCAAGTTTTGAAGAAAGCTAAATTTTAATCATGGCTTTGCTACTCCCTAGCTATACGACTTTAGTCAAGTCATTACAACTCTTTGTTCCTCAATTTCTTCATCTGTAAAATGATGAGGTTGGATTAAATGTTCACAAATGTTCCTTTTGGTTTTAATATTCCATGAGTATGTGCACAAATGTGCACACACAAAGGTAGTCCTGTAGAATAGTCCTTCATTTGTATAGTAATTATCACAACCCAAAGTACTGGCATTGCTTTCTCATAATTAAATTCTATGTGTACCTATATATCATCCTACTCCATTCCATATGCATAACTCATTATAAAGGGACAAGTAAGCAAGACAGGATTGTAGCCCATTGTATCCTATTTCTATTTGTATCATTTTGAAAACCCTTATGATAGAAATCATTACAGTTCAATCATAGCTTTTGTTTTGGGCATTCAAAATGCCACCTCTGTCCTGCTATATTAAGACAACAAATACTTCTTTACCTTGAATAGGACAGAAAATAATTGTCCTATTCAAGGAAATTCAATAAATGCCCGTATCATATGTACCTCCCTTACTTTTGTTTTAATGTCTAGTCCCAGCTGTTTCCGGCTATCTGCCCTTTTTATCCACACAATTAGGTAAGGCTAACAGGACAGAAAAAACATTGTAATACCCTTGGGGCCTATTTCTAGCTAGAGAAAGTCTTGGTGATTAGCCCACTAAGGCTTTATTTGGATCTAGTAAAATCAGTGAGTGCTTCCTAATTTCAATTTGGGAAAGAAAGAGTTGAAGTTTATGTTTGAAAAAATGGACTTAAACTGACGGCTATTACACCTTAAGGATACTCTGTGTGTATTTGTATGAGAGTGAGAGTGAGTGAGTGAGTGAGTGAGTGTGTGTGTGTGTGTGTGTGTGTGTGCGTGTGATTTAGCTGATTTCAAGCTAAATAGTATCCAGCCTATAGCTCAGTTTTGCAGAACCCCAGTTCAGTGAGATATCGTACAAAATTAACAAACTATTTTCTTGCAAGAAGAAGGGATATATTTAAAGCATTTTTAAGAACAAAGATTAAAGTGACAGCAACAACTTTTTAGAGATAAAACATATTCATTAAGAGTCTCTTTTGTTTTCAGTTCATCACTGGTATTGTAAAAGCCAATGATGGTGTTTTGGTGTTTCCTTCTTCCTTTTCTACCCAGTGCATGGAGAGGACAACTTATCAATGTAAGGTAATCAAGGTAACTTATCAATGTAACAAAGCAACATAACTGTGTAGGAAAAAATGGAAGATAAAAATATGTCCAAATAATGCATAATATCCATAATATTGCCATTTATTATCTGTATGAACTTAGCCAAGTGCCATTACCTTTCTGGCCCCAATTTATTTCTAAAAAATGATAGAAATTGGTTTTGCATGGAATTAGGAAACCAACATGAGAAGAATGGGAAAAAATATGGCTGAATAATGCCTAATACAATTTAAATGTGAAGATATTCCTATGTGACACGACATAAGAAAATCTGATTTAACCACATACCAATCATGTATTTCATATAAGTATGCATATTACTTTGGATAACAGACAATTCTGTAGGATTTCCGGTGATGATAGACAGGTTGATAGATAGATACTATGAGCTAGACCCTACTTTACCCACATGACAAATATGCAAGATGGGTATTAGCATTCCTATAAAAAATTCCCATTTTACCATTGACTAAATCAAGGTTTAAAGAGATCTAACAATTTACTTCTAGGTCACACAATTTATCAGGAACTAAGAACCAGGTCTAGCTAACAGCAAAGCCCATGCTCACTCACTCAACAAGGACACAATCGTTTCTCAAATTCTGAATTTCTGTATCTATATACATACTTGTGTATATAGTTATAAGTAGTATATGTATGTATACATATACATAAATGTGTTTAATAGTTTTGGAAAATGAGGAAATCTTTTAAATAAAATTTTTTATAATGGAAAATTTCAAATGTATACAAAAATAGAATAGTATAGTAAACTCCCATGTACCCATTGCCCAGTTATAACAATTTTTAACATTTTGCCAATTGTTCCATATATTCACCCCAACCTCCCATGCCCACAGTTAACATTTTTCCCCAGAGCATTTTAAAGAAAATTTCAGACATCTTGCCATTTCTTCAGTAACACTTCAGTATGTAGCTTTTATCAGCTTTACTGACAAAGGCTTTACATTTTTAAAAAATATGTAGCCACTATGCTATTATCACATCTAACAAAATTGACAATAATTCCTAAGTATCTTCTAGCATCTAATTGAAAGAATCTTTTAGAAATGGAAGGACTCAGCAATGTCAGCTCAGCAATGGTGAGCTGACCAAATAGCTTTCTTCTGTAATATTTTAGAGTAAATGCCCTGATATTATCTTACTTATAAAACACTCATTCTTGAAATAATATAAAAAGTTATGAAGTTAAACAGAGATACTGTATCAGACTATTTGGGACCTGTAGCATCTAGCTGCCCGGGACCAAGCTCAGGCATATGGTGCCACAGGAATTGGCTCTGGAGCCCCAGATAACAGGTTGCCCCCTCAGTTCCTGGTCTGGCATGAGGGTCTCCCCTGATCTGAGAATGACTACCTCTCAATATGAGCCAGTAGTTGAAATTGGTGTCAGTGCCTACAAGACATATACAAGGCCTGTGATCTCCACAGTGGCAACTTTGTGGCCTTCAAGAGTGTGAGAGTCCCTAATGAAGGGGGAACTGAAAAGGGCCTTTCCATCAACACAGTTCATGATGTGGCCATACTGCAGTGGCTTGAGACTTTTGAGCATCCCAGTGTTGTCTGGATGATGGACATCTGTGCCATGTCCCAAACTGATCTAGACATCAAGGTAACCCTGGTGTTTGAGCATGTATAGCCCAAGACCTAAGGATGTATCTGGACAAAACACCCCACCAGGATTGCTATCAAAGACCATCAAAGATCTGGTGCACCAATTTCTAAGAGGCCTAGATTTCCTTCAAGCCAATTGCATGATTCGTCTAGATCTGAAGCCAGAGGACATTCTGGAGACAAGTGGTAGAACAGTCTACCTGGCTGAAAGTCAAGCTGGCCTGGCCAGAATCTATAGCTAACAGAAGGCACTTACATCTGTGGTTGTTACACTCTGATAACATGTTCCCAAAGTTCTTCTGCAATCTACATATGCAACACCTGTGGACATGTGGAACATTGGCTGTATCCTTACAGAAGTGTTTTGTCGAAAGCCTCTCTTCTATGGAAACTCTGAAGCCAACCAATTGGGAAAAAACTTTGATATGATTGGGCTGCCTTCACAGGATGACTGGCTTTGAGATGTATCTCTGTCCTGAAGACTCTTTCCCCCAAGAAGGCCCTGCTCAGTGCAGCCAGTGGTGCCCAAGACAGAGGAGTCTGGAGCACAACTGCTGCTAGAAATGCTGACTTTTAACTCATGGAAGCAAATCCCTGCTTTCCAAGCTCTGAAGCACTTTTATCTATATAAGGATAAAGGTAATCCAGAGTGAGCACTGGAGTACCTGTCACAGAAGGAAGAGAAGTTGCCATTTCCCTTCTTCTGGACACTTGAGTGGAGAGAATCCCACTGAGACAGCGATCTCTGTCTTCATCTCTGAGGCTGTGAAGACTCTTCTTTCCAACTTTTTACACAGAATATTTTGCTACCTTAACAACATTCCTCTCCTACCCTTCCTTTTGAGGCTATTTATTTTCCTGATCTACCCCCCTCCATATTTTTCTACACTAAGGGGTATGTATCCTTTCCTACCTTGATATTTGGATCCTTTTTCAATACAGGAAAAACAAAATAAGACAAAAGAGCACAAAACAAACAAAAAAGATTGACAGCAAGACAGTCCAGACATGAGGAAAATACAAACCTGGAGAGGTCTCAACAATCAATGATTTTTCAAAAAAGAAGACTTATGTGCACTCAGTAGCAGTAATGGTCAATAGAGAATATATGAATACAGGATACCAGCCCACAACCTGACTCAAGGGGATAGCAAGACAAAAATCTTAGTCTGCAAGGTCAAAGAGGATACCAAGAGAAGCACTTAGTTAATGGAAGATATAGTGTAGGACAAGAACCCAATGGCCATGTATTTTCTACCAAAAATAGAAAGTAAGAGCATAAAGACTGATTTGATGCTAAACTAATATGTTACTGATTTAGAGCTCCATAAACCTACCTCATTAAGAACAGGGTTGATGCTAGAGCTTGTGCTGGCCTGGGCCTGAGTCAGTAGTTAGGGACTCTTTCCTTAGCTATGGTAATTGGAGAGCAGGAAGGGGTGGTAGTAGGATTTGTGGGTGTAGTGGAAGAATATAAATCAGGTAGGTGAGGGAAAGAGACTATTGTATCTAAGGACATGTGCCTCTACTTTCTCTTTGTGTAAAAGAGAGAGTGATAGAGCAAACACATAAAATTAGGGGGGTTAAACTATGGTTTTTAAGAAGGTGGCAAGCTCTAAAGTCTGTTTCTTTAATTCCTAAATATCACAGATAAAGTGATTAAATACAATAGCAATAATATGTAGCCCTTGTTCTTGATGGACCTTGGAGGGAAAATGAAATGAATATGAGGTCAAGGAAAGGGAACCTTGTTTTCTTGTACTCTTGCTTGTTCCAAGTCACTTTATAAGTGATTACTGTCTTTTACAAGCCTTCTCATATGGCACTAAAGACAACATTCTTAAATAGGGTTATTGCAAACTAGGAGTTAGTAACTAAAAAAGAGATTAGAGGTGTATCTGAGAAAGATAGAGGTAAGTAAAAGAACTGAACAGTGAGTTTAGCATACCAAGAAAAGTAAATGTGGGGAAATAACTCTCTGTGTCTCCAGCCTTGTCTTTCAATAGAGTTACTGTCTTGGCCAGGCATAATATCATGGCCACTAGAAAACTATGGTCTAGGGTATAACAACAACAAGTTTAATACCTTTAACAAAATAAAATATCCATCAGAACTATCTTAAGCCCCCTTTTGGCCTCAGTAACTCTATCTCAACAAGCAACTTTCTGATTCTAACTTGGTTTCCTTCATTACTGGGAAAGAGAAGAGTAAGCCTTGAATAGAGGAATTGAGAAGCTGTAAATTGATTAATAAATTTTGATACTGGCATCAGATCTGATAGTGGTACATAAACATTTGGGGGCAGATCCATATTTTTTGAACTTGGATAAAATAGGCTTCTTTTCTCAGGGCCACATCTCAGATTTGACAACTATTCAATATGTGTTGGTAATCTCCAAAGACTCTTGATCTTCAGGCCAAACAGTACCTCAGTTAAAGTAATGAAATCAACAATGTTTGCCTCTGCTTCCTCCACTCTACTCTGTTACCTTTTACCCTACACCAAGGTGACTTTCTCCATTCAGACACCCACTGACTTTCCTAACAAATGCTTCTTTCCATGGCAGATGTCAGTCACCATACTTTTTCTTTCAGTGGCATCCGCATTTTAATTTGCTCAATAGTGAATGAAAGGTTCTGACCCCACTAAGAGATGTTTAAGTGATAGGAGTAGGGAAAAGGAGGAAGGCATTGCTGGAACTCTTCAAATTTTTCCTCTAAAGCAACCTCTTAAACTTAGTATTGCATTTGTGTCTTCTGCTCCTATGCCCCTCACGCCTTATTCAGTATTATTTCATTGCCTTAAAATAGCATCTTTCTTAGCTTCCTGATAGAAAATAAAGAGGTAGATCCATTTCAATTTGTCTTCTTGCTGTTTATTATTGCAGCTTCAAAGTCTCCAGAAATGGGTATTGCAAATTAATAATTACTACTGCTTTTCTCTAAATGACATCATCAATAAAATTTCATACATACACACTATATTTACATTCTCAGCACATGCTAGGGTGTACAATACATGTTTTATGGAGGAAAGCATTCATGCACTCATGCCTGAAGAAACTAGAATACATACCTCAGAATATTCAAAAGCAACCCTGGGGGCAAAAATTCCCCCATCCATTATTATCTCAATCATATCTGGCAACAAGATGGAGACTCTAACCCTTAAAACCATCTGTATTCAATTTGTCTACAAAAACTGTGATATTTCCACCCAGGGGTCTAAAATTGTCTAATTTTCTGTTTCTATTTGCATTAGTAATATAAGCGCAAAAATACTAATGGCTGAATTAACAAACAGAATCCCCTGAATAGTAAAGGTAAAAATTTGGTGGTGTAGGGGGGGTAAATATTCAAAGTCAAAACAGCATTGTAGAATAGAATTGTGATTTGAGGTGCCCAAAGGTCAAAGATATCACTGTTACTGGCTTTCCATCATCATTTAAGTTCCTTTTAGGTTGATTGAGACTGAGACTATTGGCAGTAGGTAACACATTGTTTGTTATTTTTTTGATTAAGCCAATCTGTTTTCATATGCTTGTTAGACATTTCAACCTTAACTGCAAAATTACTGGTGCTTCTAACTCAAAATATTCAAAAACACTGTAATTATCTTCTTTCCCTCATCGCAAACCTGTTCCTCTTACATCTTCCCTATTTCTGTCAATGGTTTCACCTATGTACCACTCACCTACGCTCCAGGTCTTGGAGATATGTTGACTCAACTACCTTTCTCCATTCCTCCCTTCACTGTAAAGTTAATCATGTTGCCAAAGCACATACATTATATTTCTGCAATGTCTTCCCTATTCCTAACATTTTCCTCACCATCAGAGTATTTTAAATTCTTAACATTTAAGGCCAAGAGCAAATGCCACTTTACCATGAAGTCTATCATGATCTCTCTGAACTCAATGTCATGCAACCAGATAAAGAGAGAGCTAACACTATAACTTTATTCTGCATTATTCCAAAGCTCACTGCACATCATGTCTCCTACTTAAAGCTAAATTTAATAGAGACGTAGATTGGGAGTGTAAATTGAGGACAGGAAAAAGGAGGATAATATCAAGGTAATGTGCTATTGAATGGAAGGTACAAAAATGAGGTGTCAGAGAATCCCATGATCAAAGGGGCTGGAATAATGATTTATGTTTAGGCACTGGAGTTTGCCCTCTAGTGTGAAATCCCAACTCTGAATTTTATTAACCAGGTGGTTTTGAGCAACTTAACCTCCCTCAACCACAGTTTCCTCAACTGTAAAACTGGACATACTAATAGGCATGTCATAGATTATTATAGCTTGTAATACATAGATCAAATAAAATAGTGTGTGCAAAAGTGCCTGCCACACAGAAGGCAATCACCAATGTCAATTCTTTCACAAGTCACCCCAACCCCTTCATCTGTACCTCACTTTTTACCTTGTGGAAGAGTCTTTGGGTACATATTTTCTTTCTCCCATTAGACAATAGGGTAAAGACTCTATCTTTTTCATATTTTTATTCTCACTGATGCATCTAGCATGGTGTGCAGCAGGGGGTAATTACATAATAAATATTGAGTAATCACATGCAGAGTATGTATAAAGTAAATTTTCATAAATCATAAAGAAAAAGACATACTGATTATACCTATAATTGTCTGATTACATCGGTAGTACAAACAACCTGCTTTCATTTAGGAAAGTTGTGCTTGTGCCTTAAAAGCATAAATTGCTTTTAAACTTTGAATCAAAGACATCAGTTATTTGTAAAGTTTACATTTCACTTAAACACAAGTACTTATTGGCAAGAGCTCCAGTGAACATGGCAATGAACAAAGTTTTCTGGACCTTGAAAGACAAAAGTAAGTTCAAGAACATTTTGTCCTTTATCTGAAAGACATTACAAACTGTACAGTATGTGCCTCGACATTGCACTGTGGCACTCATTCCCTCTTCACTTAGGAATGCCAATGGTTGTTTCTGCAGTTCAATTTCCTATGGAATACTTGGTTTTCCTTAGAAATAGTATAGAAAGTCTCCTAAAGTTTGACTTTTCTTGGTTTATTGGATTCACTATTATCATGGTGTGAGAGGCACACAATTTTGAAAGGCAACCTGTCAAAGTGGTGCATTTCCTTTGGTACATGGTGTTTTGAGAAAGAATATTTCTTGGAGTTTTCTCATTAGTGTTTTATTTTAGTCTATAGAAGTCTAAAGGTGACAGGGTAGGATATCAGGCTCCTTAACTGAACAACAATTTCAACCACACTAATGTGGTACTTGGAGAAGTTCCTGCTTCAGTCTGTCATCAAATTTGGTTGTGTACACCTGTCATCTTGTGGCAAAAACTGACTTCTAGGAAGAGGGTAGAACAAGATAGCCAAATAGAAACCTCTGGTGACGGTCCCTCCACATGAACACCTAATTCAACAACTATCCATGTAAGGAAGCACCTTTAGAAGAACCAAAAATCAGGTGAATGATTATACTACCTGGTTTTAACATTATATCAAGGAAAGAAACACTGAAGAGGAGAGAAAAGAGTCTTGCATTGCCTATGCCACCCCCTATCCCACAGCAGTGCTGTACCTGTGCTCCAGTTGCAGAGAGAATGTGTGTGCCCAAGAGAGGGAGAGTAAAGAGACAATAGAACTTTTGATTAAAACTCAGGACTGCCTTGTCACAGGGGAACACATATCAGGGAAGAATTCTGCTGGTGCCCACAGAGGGTACATTTTGACAAGCCCTGCCAGAGGGAGATTCTCTACCCTGAAGCTCAAGTTCCTGCTAACCCCACCACCTGCAGAAAAAGAGCAGCCCAGGGCCTGGACTAAATTCATAAGACAGTCAGGACACAAAGGCTGAGGTCCTTGGACAATTCCTGTTGCTGTGCTGGCTCTGAGCCAATGGACTTAGGGTGCATGTGATCCAGTGAGATTCCAGCAGCTCTAGCCATGCCAGTGCCTGTGTCATCTCTCCCCCAACTACAGGCAGCATGGCTCAATGAGAGACTTCTTCCACTTGAGGAAAGTAAAATGAAGAACTCAGAGGTCTTTGTTTTGCAACTTGCGTACCAGCTTAGAAAGAGTAAAATAAAGTAAGAAACAGACCCTGAGGCCAGGCTTTAGTTACTGAATGGCATTTCAGGCCCCACCCTGGGCCACAAAGAAACATGTTGCCTTGAATGGAAGGAACTAGTCCTGGCAGGATTCACCATCTACTGATTAAAAGAGCCTTTGGGCTTTGAAAAAAACATCAAAGGTAGACAGGCAAAAGTCACCACTAGGTTTGAGTGAGACTGGGCTGGCTTCAGGTGAGACCTGGTGCTGGTGGCCATAAGGCAGTGCCCGCTTCAATCCTCCCCCAACTCCAGCAGCTGAGCACAGAGACTGAGGGAAGAGAGTGAGAGACTTTGTCTGGTAACCCAGGGAATTCTTTTATATCTTACACAAGCTCACCAATGTGGTACTACCAGGAGTCAAAGCATTACTGAGCTTGCAACAATATGGCTGCAGTGACCAGAGACAGACCACAACACTCAATTCCTTTTGAGTATCTGGAAATTCTTCTCAAGAATGATGGGTTCAAATAAGCTCAGAATGTTAAGATTAAAATAAATACCTAACTCTTCAATGCCCAGATATTGACAAATATACACAAGCATCAAAAACATCCAGGAAGACATGACCTCATAAAATGAACTAAATAAGGTATGAGTGACCAATCCCAGAGTGATGGAGATAGGTGATGTTTCAGACAAATAATTCAAAATAGTCGTCCTGAAGAAACTCAGTGAATTTCAAAGCAAAACAAAGAAGGAATTGAAAAGCCTATTAGATAAATTTATCCAAAAGATTGATATAATAAAAAAATCAAGCAGAAATTTTAGAGCTTAAGAATTCAATTGACAGAGAAATGCATCATAGCTTCTCAAAAATGGAACTGATCAAGCAGAATAAAATAATTAGTGAGCTTGAAGACAGGCTATTTGAAAATAAACAGTCAGAAGAGAAAAAAGAGAAAATAATAGAAAGAATGGTTTAGAAAATAACCTCAAAAAGGCAAATCTAATAGATATTGGCCTTAAAGAGGAAGCAGAGAGAGAGAGAGATTGGAGTAGGAAGTTTATTCAAAGAAATAATAACACAGAACTTTTCAAACCTAGAGAAAGATATCAATATTCAGATACAAAAAGATCATGGGATATCAAGTAGATTTAAGTCAAATAAGGCTACCTCAAGGCAGTGAATAATCAAGCTCCCAAAGATCACAAATAAGGAAAATGTCCTAAGGGGGACAATGAAAAAGAAAAAAAATAACATGTAAAGGAGTTCCAATATGTCTGTCAGCAGAATTCTCACTGGAAACATTATAGGGAAGGAAAGAGTGGAATGACATATACAAAATGCTGAAGAAAAAAAAAACTTAACTCATAAAATATTATATCATGGAAAAATATTCATCAAGCAAGAAGGAGAACTAAAGATGTTCCCAAACAAAAGCTGAGAGGTTTCCTCAAAACCAGGTATAAAATCATCCTCATTTTGTCATCTGATCTTTGAAAAACCAGATAAAAATATACACTGGTGAAAAGAATCTCTATTCAATAAATAAATGGTGATGGGAAAATCAGATGACCACATGCAGAAGAATGAGACTGGATCCACACCTCTCATCTCTCACAAAAATCAACTCACACTGGATAACAGACTTAAACCTAAAACATAAAATCATAAGAATCGCAGAAGAAAATGTGGGGAAAACTCATACACATCAGCCTAGGAAAATAATTTATGAAGAAGATCCCAAAGGCAATCACAGCAGCAACAAATAAATAAATGGACCCAATCAAAATAAAAAGCTTTTGCTCAGCTACAGAAACTATGATTAGACTACCTACAGAATGGGAGAAAATATTGGTATGCTACACATCTGATAAAGTGTTGATAACTAGAATCTACATAGAACTTAGGAAAATCAACAACAAAAAACAAACAAACAACCCCATTAAAAAGTGGGCAAAGGACACACACAGAAATTTTTCAAAAGAAGACAAACTATTGGCCAACAAACATATAAAAAATTGCTCAACATCTCTAATTATCAGGAAATGCAAATCAAAACTACAGTGAGATATCACTTAACTCCAGTGAGAATGGCTTTTATCAAAAAGTCCCAAAATGACAAATATTGGCGTGGAAGAGGAGAGATAGGAACACTATCTGCAAATTAGTACAACATCCACTGAAGGTAATATGGAGATACCTCAAAGAGATACAAGTAGAATGACCATTTGATCCAGCAATCTCACTACTGGGCATCTACCCGAAGTTAAAAAAAAAAAAAAAAAGAAAGTCATTGTATAAATATATCTGTACTCAAATGTTTATAGCAGCACAGTTCACAATTGCAAAGATGTTGAAACAACCCAAGTGCCCATCAATACATGAGTAGATTAATAAAATGTGATTTATGTATACCATAGAGTACTACTCAGCCACAAAAGACAATGGTCAACTAGCACCTCTTGTATTATCCTGGATGGAGCCAGAGCCCATTCTTTGAAGTGAAGTATCACAAGAATGGAAAAGCAAACACCATAAGGACTCACCATCAAATTGGTACTAACTGGTCAACACGTTCACACAGGGAAATAATATTCTTTGGGTGCTGGGCAGGTGGGAGGAGGGTGGAGGGAATGGGTAAATCCACAACTTATAGCTGTGGAGTGCTCTGTCTGGGAGATGGGCACATTTGTAGTTCTGGCATGGACGGTGCAAAGGCAACACGTGTAACCAAAATGTTTGTACCCCATAATATTCTGCAATTTAAATATGAAAAAGGAATCTCTGAAAAATATAAATAGAGGAGGTAATAGTGGGAGGAACAGCAACAGAAACAACAACCAGACTTCTTCCACAGGAAATGATAAAAGGAGTTCTTTAATCTGAAAGAAAAGGACATTAATGAACACTAAGACATCTTCTGAAGGTATGCAAGTCACTGGTAATAGTAAGGGCACAAATACTGAATACTCTATTGCTGTGTTTGCAGTGTATAAACCACTTACATCTTGAGTAGGAAGACTAAAAGACAAACCTATCAAAAATAACAATATATTCATATTCTTAAATAAACTCCTTAAGTTAAAAAAAAATAACAACA
This sequence comes from Lepilemur ruficaudatus, assembly GCA_963574885.1. NCBI lineage: Eukaryota > Metazoa > Chordata > Mammalia > Primates > Lepilemuridae > Lepilemur > Lepilemur ruficaudatus. The sequence goes on along the minus strand of CAUYRT010087490.1, from coordinate 16,747 downwards.
ACAACTTTGTGAGTGATGAATAGTATAGGAAGATATGGATGGAAACAACAACATTAAAAAGCAGGGAGGAGGAATGGAGTTAAAGAATAGAATTTGTGTTAGATTTCTCTTTTCTTGTTTGTTTGTAAGCAGAGTTGTCATATGATAAAAAATAATTGGTTATAAAATATTTTTTGCAAGCCTTATGGTAATCTCAAATCAAATAATGTACAATAGATACACAAAAAATAAAAAACAAGAAATTAAAACACACTACAAGAGAGATTCACTTTTTACAAAGTAAACAGGAAGGAAGGAAGAAAGAAAGAGAGGACCACAGCACAATTAGAAATCAAATAACATGACAGTAATAAGTCTTTACCTATCAATAGTAATGTTGTATGTGAATGAACTAAACTTTCCAATTAAAAGACATAGAGTGACTGAATGGATAATAAACCAAGAATCAATTACATGTTGTCTGCAAGTATCACACTTCACCTATAAAGACATACATAGATTGAAAGTAAAGGGATGGAAAAAGATATTCCATGGAAATGGAAACAAAAAAGAGCAGGTGCAGTTATACTTCTATCAGATAAAATAAAGAGACAAAAAAGGTAATTATATAATGATAAAAGGGTCAATTTAGCAAGAGGATATAACAATTTAAAATACATAATATATATATAGCCAACACTGGAGCGCACACACACACACACATATATAGCAAATATTTCAGAGCCAAAAAGAGAGATAGACCCCAATACTATAATCATTAAATTTCTTAACACTCCACTTTCAGCATTGGACAAATCATTCAGACAGAAAATCAACAAGGAAACATTGAACTTAATCTGTACTATAGACCAAATGGACCTAATAGGCATTTACATAACGTTTCATCCAAAAGCTGCAGAAATCACATTCTTCTTCTCTGCTTATGGATTATTCTCAAGAATAGATCATGCGTTAGGCTACAAAACAAGTATGAAAAAATTTAACAAAAAAATGAAAGCATATCAAGTATTTTCTTTGAGCACAAAAGAAATTAACTGGAAATCAATAAAAAGAAAAACATTGGAAAATATACAATCACATGAAAATTTTAAAATATGCTCCTGAATGAGCAGTGGGTCAATTAAGAGATGAAGAGGTAAATTAAAATAATATCAAAGCAAATTAAAACAAAAACACAATATATAAAAACCTATGGGATACAGAAAAAAACAGTAATAAGAGGAATGTTTATAGGAATATGTACCTACATCAAAAAGTGGAAAATCTTCAAATGAACTATCTAAGAATGAATCTCGAAGACCTAAATGAAAAAAAAGCAAACCTAACCCCACATTAGTAGAAGGCAGGAAATAATAAAGAGCACAAATAAATGAAATTGAAACCAACAACTCAAAACAAAAGATAAAACAAAAAGTTCGTTTTTTGAAGAGACAAACAAAATAGGTACACATATAGCCAGACTTATTAAGAAAAAAGAGATAAGACCCAAATAAATAAAATCAGACATAAAAAGGAGACATTACAATTGATACTTCACAAATACAAAGGACCATTTGTAGTGGACACCGGGTCATCTTTCAGCCATGTTTGAACAAAGCAGTTCTCGGAACACCTGTTCTCACGCGGATTGTTTCTTGTTGATCGGCCTCAAGATACCTTGTGACTTGCAAACAAGCCAGGGTGCCTTGACCTGCAAACGGGAAAGGGCAAAGGAGAAGATGCACTCGTCAACTCCCTGAGGCAGAGTGATGAGAACCAGTCCATGCTGAGAAGAAAACATTCTGGGAACAGAAAACAGTGATGGGAAAAGTTGGGGTAGACTGGGACAGATGCCAAAAGAACAGTGTTAAAAATAAAGACGCTGCAAGCAGGGGCCACTGCAGTCTTGTACCGTCTTTGTGCGTCTGTCGTTTGTTGTCTGTCTTCTGTGTTCACTTCTCCTCCCCAAGAAGGGGCCACAGCACCATTAGAGACTACTATGAGTAACTATATGTCAATAAATTGGAAAACCAAGGAGTGGATAAATTCCTAGACACATACAACATACAAAAATTGAACCAATAAGAAATCTAAAACATCAATAAAGCAATATTAAGTACATAGAAGCAGTATGAAGAGCTTCCCATCATGGAAAACCTAGGGACCCAATATTTTTAATGCTGAATTCTACCAAACATTCAAATAAAAACTAACACCAATCCTACTTAAAACCTATCTTCCCAATTCCAAAAAATTGAGAAAGATGGGAAACTCCCAAACTCATTCTAGAAGGCCTGCATCACCCTGATATCAAAACCAGACAGACACACAAAAAAGGAAAAGTATAGACCAATACACCTAATGAACATACATATAAAACTCATCATTTTTGCAATTGTGAATTGTGCTGCTATAAACATTCTAGTGCAGATGTCCTTTTTATAGAATGTCTTTTGTTCTTTTGGGTAGATGATCAGTAATAAGATTGCTGGATCAAATGGTAGTTCTACTTATAGCTCTTTGAGGTATCTCCATAATTCTTTCCACAGAGGTTGTACTAGTTTGCAGTCCCACCAGCAGTGTATGAGTGTTTCTATCTCTCCACATCGTTGCCAACATTTATTGTTTTGGGATTATTTGATTAAAGGACATTCTCACTGGAGGTAAGTCATATCTCATTGTGGTTTTGATTTGCATTTCCCTGATTATTAAGGATGTTAAGCATATTTTTCATATATTTGTTGGCCATTAGTCTATCTTCTTTTGAAAAGTTTCTGTTCATGTCATTTGCCCAAATTTTGATAGGGTTGTTTAATTTTTTCTTGCTGATTTTCCTGAGTTCTATATAGATTCTAGTTATCAGCCCTTTATTGGATATGTAACATGCAAATATTTTCTCCCATTCTGTAGGTTGTCTGTTTGCTCTCGTGATAATTTCCGTGGCTGTGCAGAAGCTTTTTAATTTTCTTAGGTCCCATTTATTTATTTTTGTTGCTGCTGTGTTTGCCATTGGGATCTTCTTAATAAATGCTTTGCCTAGGCCAATGTCTGTAAGAGATTTTCCAACATTTTCTTACAGAAATTTTATAGTTTTACATCTTAAGTTTAAGTCTGTTATCCACTGCAACTTGATTTTTGTTAGAAGTGAATGGTGTGGATCCTGTTTCTACATGTAGCTATCCAATTTTCACAGAACCATTTATTGAATATGGGTTCTTTTCCACAGTGTATGTTTTTGTCTGCTTTGTCAAAGATTATATGACTATATGAGGCTGGTTTTATATCTGGGTTCTCAGTTCTATTCCATTGGTCTATGTCTCTGTACTTGTGCCAGTAACATGCTATTTTGATGACTATAGCTTTGTAGTATAGCTTGAAGTCTGTTAAATTGATGCCTCTCAATTTGTTCTTTTTGCTGAAGATTTCTTTTGCTATACAGGGTCTTCTTTGGTTCCATACAAAGTATAGAATTATTTTTTCCAGATGTGTGAAAAATAATATTGGTATTCTCATAGGGATTGCACTGCATCTGTAGATCACTTTGGGTAGTATAGACATTTTAACAATGTTGATTCTGCCCATGAGCATGGTATGGTTTTCCACCTGTTTATGTCCTCTGCTATTTCCTTCCTCAGTGTTCTGTAGTTCTCCCTGTAGAGGTCTTTCACTTCCTTAGTTAAATAGATTCCTAGGTACTTTATTTTCTCTTTTGCTATTGTGAAGGGTAATTGAATCTTTGATTTGGTCTCAGTTTGACTGCTGTTTGCAGCACAATTCACAATTGCAAAGATGTGGAAACAACCCAATGCCCATCAGTACATGGCTAGATTAATAAAATGTGGTATATGTATAACATGGATTTCTACTCAGCCACAAAAAACAATGGTGATATTGCACCTTTTTTATTATCCTGGATAGAGCTGTAGCCCATTCTAAGGGAAGTATCACAAGAATGGAAAAACAAGCACCATATGTACTCACCATCAAATTGGTATTAACTGATCAGCACTTAAATGCACACATAATAATAACATTCATCAGGTGTCGGGAAGATGGGAAGGTGGATGAGGGGATGGGCATATACACACCTAATGTTTGTGGTGTGCACTGTCTGGGGGATGAACATGTTTAAAGCTCTGACTCGGTGGGGTAAAGGCGATATTTGTAAGTTAAACCTCTGTACCATCATAATATGCTGAAAAAAATAAATAAAAAAGAAAAAACACTAGTAAATCAAATTCAGCAACACATTGGAAAATTTATTCATCATCATCAAGTGAGATTCATCCCAGGGATGGGAAAATGGTTCAACATATGCAAATCAATCAATGTGATATATCATATCAACAGAATGAAGGACAAAAACCATATGATCAATTCAATTTATGCTGAGAACACATTCAATAAAATTCAACATTCCTTCATAATAAAAAGGAACTCTCAAAAAACTGTGTATTGAAGGAATTTACCTCAACATGATACAAGCTGTGTATAACAGATCAACAGCTAGTATAATATTGAATAGGAAAAAAAAATAAAATCCTTTCCTCTAAGATCTGGCTAAGACAAGGATACCCACTTTCACCACTGTTATTGAACATAGCACTGGAAATTCTAGCTAGAGCAATTAAACAAGAGAAAGAAATAAAGGGAATCCAAATTAGAAAGGAAGAAGTCAAATTATCCTTGTTTGTAAATGATATGATCTTATATCTAGAGAACCTAATGACTCCGTCAAAAAAACTATTAGAACTGATAAACAAATTCAGTAAAGTTGCAGGATACAAAATCAACATACTAAAATCAGTAGCATTTCTATATGCTCATAGCAAACAATCTGAAAAAAGAAACCAATAATCCCATTTACAATAGCTCCAAATAAAATACCTAGGAATAACCCTAACCAAAGAAAGATCTCTACAATGAAAACTATAAAATGGTGATGAGAGATGGTGAATAGAACATAAAAAATGTAATTATATTCCATGGTCATGGATTCGAAGAATCAATGTTGTTAAAATATCTTTAATACCCAAGCAATCTACAGATTCAATGTAATCCACATCAAAATACCAAAGGCACTCTAAACAGAAATAAACAAAATAACCCTAAAATTTATATGGAACTAAAAGACTCAGAATAGCCGAAGCTATCCTGTGTATAAAGAACAAAACTGGAGGAATCACGTTTCCTGAATTCAAATTATATTACAGAGCTGTATTAACCAAAACAGCATGTCACTGGCGTAAAAACAGAAACATACACTAATGGAACAGAATAGAGAACCTAGAAATAAATACACACATCTATAGTGAATTTATCTTCAACAAAGTTGTCAAGAATATATAGTGGTGTAAGGACAGTCTCTTCCATAAATGGTACTGGGAAAGCTGGATATCCATATGCAGAAGAATGAAACCAGATCCTTATGTCTCACCATGTACAAAAATCAAATCAAAATGGATTAAAGACTTAAATATAAGACCTGAAACTGTGAGACTATTAAAAGAAAACATTGGTAAATGCTTCAGGACATCAGTCTTGGCGCGGATTTCTTGAGTAATACCCCCAAAGCACAGGCAACCAAAGCAAAATTGGACAAATGGGATCACATTAAGGTAAAAAGCTTCTGCACAGCAAAGGAAACAATCAACAAAGTGAAGAGGCCGGGCATAGTAGCTCATTCCTGTAATCCTAGCACTCTGGGAGGCCGAAGCGGGTCAAAAATATAGTTCACTAGTTAGATAGAATGAACAATATTTGATAGCACAACAAAGTGACTATAATCAACAATAAGTTAGGGTATACTTTAAAATAATTAAAAGAGTGGAACTGGAATGTTCCTAACAAAAAGAAATGTTAAATGCCTGAGGTGATGGATACTCAAATTACTCGATTTAATTAATTCACATTGCCTGTATCAAAATATCACAAATACACTGTAAAGATGTACAACTATTATGCATCCATAATAATTAAAAAACAAAACAAAACAAAAAGAACTGACTTCTGTGCAATGTTAGAACCTTTCCAGAAATATGGATTATGTTCAAAATTGGTATCTGGATTCCTTTTGTTCACACAGTGCAGTACTTGGGTATTAACTGAGCACTAGCTTCTTCCATTCCTAGCTTTATTCAAGGACTCATTCAATTGATCATACATTGGTGCCTACGCCTTTTCTTTCCTGAGGCTCATCTTCCAGAAATCTTCCTACATGTATTTCTCATTTTTCATACTTCACATATTGCTCATGTTCCTTTAGATCTCTGATGCAAGGCAACTGATTGCATCTAACAGCATCATCTCTGAATGATAGTTCTCAATAGAGTTCTTCTATCTAAAACATAGAACTGTTTCAGTGTATTTACTGAAACGTCATTAGAAGTTCATTCAAGAAAGAAATCTACATGATAGTGTCCACTCTTGTGATTTTAGTTGTCCCCATAGCTTTCTATAGAATTCCTAGAACACTCTAGATAATGTCCAGAAATACAGTTCTCTACAAATGCCCAAAGACACTGATATAACAGGCTCTGAGATAACTGTAACTCACCCTATTAATGTTTTTCTCTAAAAAATTCAGTATAGGTCCTATCACTGACTCTACATATAAGAAATTTGGGAACAAATTCAAGTCTTCATCACACCTCCCTTTGAAGAGCAAGAGTTAAGTGTGCCTTCTAACTCCACACAAATCATTTATGAAAACCAATTCAAGAAGTGAATTTGGTTTGTGATTGTACCTGTCTCTGAACTAGGAGTGTCTGAATTCTAGGGGAAGTTTGAATCTTTTTTCTCCCAGGTTTAATGTATCCAAAACTTTTTTTGTTTTAATTGAAAAAGCACCACTTAATGTTATCTATCATGATAGTTAGAAGTCCATGTTTTAGGTTCTCAGAATGTAGAATTAAAGTTTAGATTATAATTTTGTAACTTCTCCTGCCTTTTTACCTCATTAACTGGGCTACAATCTCTCACAATAATAAATGAACATATTTTAAATGCCAGATTTTTTTTATTGGTGGTAATGGTAATGTTATCTTTTTATTATATTTCAGTCATATGTACAGATGCTAATACCTCTGTGATGACCTGATACTGGGCCAAGTTTTCCTCAGAATTCTGTAAATGACTTTCTAATTTAAAATAACATTGCATTTTAATAAAGGACCACAATTTTAATGATTCATATACCTTGTGCTTGAGCAAGTCATAAAATTCTATGGGTCCCAGTTGCCTTGTCTGTATAAAGAAGATAGGTAGTGTCTTACCTGTTTAAAGGACCTGATAATTTTTAAAACATTATTTGCCACTTTATTCATTTGTGTAAGATGGCAGAATAGAGGCAATTTTACTCAACCTCTTCCTTCAAAACCCATCAATATCAACAATAAGAATGAAAACAATGAGAGAAATAAACACCAGCTTCAATGAAACAAGTAAATGGTTGTAATCATAAACCAGGAAATGTAACCTCTAGATACCATAACGTGGAGATCAGACTGAAGGAGATCTGGAAGTCAAAACCAGCCTCCTCAGTTCTTGAGTAGATTTCCAAAAAAAGTCAATTGTCAGTTTTCCTGAGCTTTGTTGGCTTCCATCTTTTATTTTACTTTCTCATTCTTCAACACTTGTATCCCTTCAGTAATTTCTCTTAAAAGGAATTAACATAGTCAAATGGTTTATTTGAGGAACTAGAGAATGATTTCTCTGAATTCTTGAACTATTTCTCTGAATTCTTGATCTGAATTTATCCAAATCTGCATGTTTTCCTTCCAACATTGCTTATGATTTTGTTACTCCTTTTATTTTGCAGTATCTATGTGTATGCCCAATGTGGGTTCTTTTTTTATGATTCATCATATTTGAATGGGAATGGTCTTTTTGCCAGATAATAGGATGAGAAAGAAAGGTAGGACCCAGAGAAGTTTGGAACTTCTCTTGGGTGTTGTTATTTAGGAGCCCCATCACCAGATTTGTTATTTTACTTAACCTTGGGTTTGGTGGCTTCCTTCAATTTATTATGGTTTAGAAACAGGTGAGATGCAGAGCAAGTCCTTCTAAGTCACAGGTTTTGTATAGGCTTTCAGTGTTGTGATATGACAGTTTTCTCTTTCCTCCTTTTTCTTCCCCACTCCTGCTTTGGCAATCTCCTTTGGCTAAGAGGTTAGATGGTGAATAGTAAACTGAAAAGCATAGCTTTTCGGGAGTCCTAAAATTTTAGGACAATGATGGTATGATTAAAACACAGAGTTATTAGAATGAACTTTTATTCTGATAATCACAAGCCTATTTTTAGCTTTAATCTACTCATCTAGATTTGTTTTTGTCTGGTGAGATAGCTTTGCTATATTCCCCAGATAGTCTTTTTATGGAATACCTTATTTTTCAGCAACCATTTATTGGCAGTCCTTGAAAGAAGAAACTCTGTTTTCTATGTATAACTTTGCACCAATCTCCCCCATTCTATGCACATACAAATGCAGGGTACTTAGCATAGTACTATGTACAAAGTAGACACTAGATATAGGCTTACTGAATGGCCCTTGACATTTTTCCCTTATACTTTCATTTACATTGTATGTCCAGGGTACACACACTCTGAGAAAGCTCAGCTCTGTTGATGGAAAATCACTTGGTGCTTTGCTTTTTCCATTCTCATTTTGTGATATCTGTGTTCAGGCAAAGCTTCTGGGAAACGGCCTGTATTTAATGAAAACTAAGTGTTTGCAATACTGATTTGCCACACAAATAACAGCCAGATAGAAATAAATGCACTTATGTGCAGATGTTTCATTATGTGCAAAATATAATAACCACAGTATAAATATTTAAATATATGAGTAGCTGTGTCTCCACATAACAAAAATCCAATGGATTTCATTTCTACAGGAAAATGTAAACATTATGACAAGGCCAGCTATAGTTTGGTAATAAGCATAACCTTTCATCTAGAAATTTCTCTCTTAGGGATTTATACTAATGAAATAATAAGAGATGTATGCAAAAATTAATAAATAGGGATTTTCATCATGATGTTATTTATAATAGTGAAAAATTAAAAACAATCAAAATGTCAGGCAATGGAGAATTGCTTAAACAAATTATAGTAAGCCCATACGGAGGTAAGGTATACTGCCATTCGAAATCATGTCATTGAGAAATATTAATTCACAATCCAGTGCTAAGTTAAAATAAAAGCTTCAAAATAGTATTCATAACATCACATGATTCTGCTTTGAATTAGATATAGAAATGCAGTTATAAATGTAACTGTAGAGAGATATATGCAAAACATTAACAACGATTATCTCTGGGTAACGATTATTACAAATGATTTTTGGTGTTTGTATTATTTTGTGGTTTAACAACTTTTTTGCACTTGGCATATATTTACTTTGTAATTAATAAAAATGTTAAAAATGTCAGTTATATCAAAAATATATTTTTCTATATTATAATATTTCATTTTTTTACATTGTCTATTGAAAAAATAAAGCAACCATTTTGAAAATAGGTAATGCAATATAACTTCCATTTGTTTGGATATATAGAGTTAGACTGTAATGTATTTGAAAATGAAGGAAATCATATTGTGTAATTTAAACTGAGATTGGAACTAATTCCTGAAGACGGAATAAACAATTTAGAGTCAGCAGTGTCAATATTCAATCCTGATCATTTCTATTCTGCCTGATTCTTTAAACCCATAGATCATGAGCTGTTGTAAACCTACAGAGAATTTATGTGATTAATAGGGGTTGTGTTCTTCTTTAGAAATTCTCTGCAAATAGGATCAGACTTAATACAGCTGCGTGTCTTATTTTTGTACCTCTTAAAGACTTACTAATAGGTGCCAGAGTAAAGTGACTGTGTAGCCATGGCTGCAGAAAGAATCAGCTCAGGAGCTGATTAGAATTAAAGCCAGAGGGGGCTTGGGGACAGAATTATGAAGAAACCTGTTTTCCCCAGTGCAATCAGATTGAATGCACATGTTGCCTAAACACTTGAGAGAATAAGGCTGATAGCATCACAGTATACTGAAGTTAAAATATACAGATGATGAGGTCCATGCTCTCACGAATTTATAGTCTTAATTAAATCCATAGGAAATGATGGCTTGTAACAATTCACTCAACCATACACACCAGATTGGTCCAGAAAACAAAAAATGAACCAGATATATATTTATCTATTATAAACGTATGCATTTTCTGGCTCAAAAGCACTCGGACAATTTTCATTATTAAAAAGTGAAAATACCCTGGATGGAAGACCACTTACAGAGGGGGAAAATAAAGAACATATACGTACAATAACCAAGCATCAAAATACTGCCTGAGGCTTTGTACAAGCTTAGAATGTTCAACTCAGTATTACCTAAAACATTTCACTCTCATTCTCTTCTTTTTTATTTCTGTTTAATGGTGAATTAAATCTGCCACTCTCAAGATATCTTTAGTTTTTTTCATCATTCTCTGTTTCTCTAATTTGCACTGTACCTTCCATTAACATGGAAAAGATGAAAAAAACCTTAAAAATGAGAAACTAAGTACACCTCACCTCTATTTAATAGATGTACAAGCAGGTATAACTAATCAAATACTCAATTCAGATATCTCAAAACATTCATTGTACTTAAAGTATACTTAAAGAGATGGTGATATTGGCAGTTGTGATATCTTCCACTGTTAAGGAAACAATCTCTGGTTACTTGAATTACAAACTCATTTTTAAGAAGCCAAATATAACAAAAAATAGACCTAACAACTGAGATGTTTAAGTGTCTGGTGTACAGAGGGAAGTATACTTGTAACATGAATCACCTCAGTGCTGGATATTCTGTCTACAATGACAGACTTCTATATATTTTCAGTATTTAAGGTGGATAGTCTGTATTCTGTTCACTGTTGGTTAGGTATTAGTGAAAGGCTGCTTTCTCTGATGAAAATCAATCATTTGATACTTAACAAGGATAACGGAGACATGGAGAATTATCTTTTTGTTAAGGACATATTAAAAGAATGTCTATATGTTCATTCATTTCTTTGTATTGTTAACAATGGCAGTTCTCATGCATAGCACTGAACACCTGGTACCCTTTAAAAAGCAAACAGATTTTCAAATGTATTATGGAACTTCTCAATCTGTTTCAAGTTGTTCAGAAAAGCACACAAAACATCCTCTTGTAGTCTTTGCAAAAAGAGTCTTTTCTTGTCAAAGGTGGCCAGTGACAGGATGACTAACTTGCAAACAACCAAACAACAGGCCAAACAAACAGAAAGCCAAGGTGAAATAAATTATAAAACATTTTGAGAAATAAATTTAGTTCTTATGAGATCTGTTGACAGGTATTCTAGAATGAGCAATTCTGCCAAGACAAATTATCTGTTAGTGTACTATTAAGACACTGCTGGAAAAATAGGGACAAATTTGCCTACAATGGGTAACCATGACATAAAGTTGCAAAAGCAACAACAGAATACAGACAACTGAGACATGAATGACAAGAATGTGCCAACCATATGAACATCTGGAAGCAGATAATTACATGGGGTAGTAATAATAAGCTTGGCATGTTCAAAGCATATAGAAAAAAAGGTTCGTGGACATAGAGCATAAATACATCAATAATTAGATCATAAAGGTATGCAGGTATCAGATCTTTTAGACCTTGGTAAAAGGTATGGATTTTATTCTAAGTGTAATGGAAAGCCACTGGAGGGTTTTAAATTAGGCAATGAAACAAGTGAGCAAATAAATAAGCGAATAAAATAGATACTGACTAGGGGTTGAAAGGGGCTACTTCACTTCAACCCCTAGTCAGTATCTATTTTATTCGCTTATTTGTTTGCTCACTTGTTTCTCCTTCCACTTTAATGTAACATGTGTAGGGGCAAGGATGTCTTCTGTCTGTATCTTTAGCATGTAGAACAATGTCTGTCACATAATAGATGCTCAATAACTAATTGTTGACTGGCCACATGAAAAAATGAGTGTATAAACCAGGGAAATTTGCTATCTCAGCCCTAGCTGTCCCTTTTCCCTCCTGTTCCAATAACAGAAAATCTTTTACAGATAACAGACTAGAGGGCTAAGAAACTAGCATTTTTCTAGTAAGGAAACAATAAAGATACCACAGTTCTTCTTGTTACCTATTCAGAAGCTTAGTTAGAGGGGATATCAGGACCACTGTGTCAAATTTAGACAATGCTTAAAAAATTTACAAGCAGCTATGTTAAGTTTCTGCCTAGACATCAATCGCAAGGCATGAGGAGCTATGTAAGATTTGTAATCACATGAGGAATAACACTCTAACATATTTCGGCTAAAAATTTGTACCATTCTCTGGTGAAGTAACGGCGGTAGAAAGCCTAGAAATCAGCAAGTATTGCTCCAAATATCTGGATTTTCTTCAGGTCTCTATATAGCAGCTGTGCCTTGTGGCTTAGCTGCCTAACTTCTGTCGGGAGAGATGTAGAAATAGCAGTTTACTAATTGGCTATCCTAAGGCTCTAGGGATGAATTAGAGGAATAACCAGCTGTTCTAAAAGCTACGATGAGGAACTTCACTCAGACCACAGCAAATCACCATTCTTGTTAAACTCCCACAAGATTCAAACATCCTTGAAAATATACAAGAAAATGGATTCTGATAATACGATTTGGGGGCAGGAGTTTAAGTTGAGGGCCTTTAAGTAACTTTCAGGTTGTCTTGCTTTTTGAGTAAGACAAAAAGTGGGAACATCAATTCTGTGCCTAACTAGTTAGGTATGTGCTAAAACAGGTCCTATGACTCTATGGCTTTCAAATATAGCCACACTCTTTTTCTTATTTCTTATTCTTCACACAAATATTTTAATGTCTGTTTTATCATTTCTAATTATGAGTTAGTTTTACCATTGCATATTTGTCATTACAAATAAAAATTAAATGGATGAATTGGGAGTTTTTAGGTGTTGAAAAAGTATTTGATTGTAGTAAGATTTATATCTATTTTAAATTTTTTACAGGTTTAGACTCTAATTATTTTCTTGTTTGGCTGAAACTACTTTAATTTTCAAGTGGTTTTCCAGTTGGCATCTCAGTGTAATAGCTTCAACATCTTCCAAAGTACCAATAAAGATTTATGACTTCTTGCTTTCACAATCGAAAGGTATGACTGTTTGGAAATTCTTGAGATTCTGGGAAACTAGTTAATATGAAAGTTCTGGCTGAGACTAAAAATAATTGTATTGATTATGCTGAAATGTCCTTTCATAGTGGCCAATTTTTTTCTCAGTAATTGATGAGCATTTTTACCTCAGGGTACAGAATGACAACAATATTACCTCTGATGTACTTTATTACTTTAGAACTATTTCCAAAATTTCTTTTTTTTTTCATGGTGCCTATAGACAGACATTTCTTGTGGTACTGAGGGGAAATGAGAAATGTGCATGTTTTTCACTTTAAAGATGGTTATAATATTTACCTTACTTATCAACAAAGTCCATCATGATATAATCCATTAGGGTCCTAATCCTGTGGAGAAGAGTTAAAAATCTGAAAAGGAAAATAATGACTCAGGTAAAACATTTTGATGACTCCATGAAATGGAACTCTGAATCTGTACAGTTTACACAACCCACTTATTTAAAGAGAGCTAAGTTTGGAACAGGCATAACTATAGTGTAGTAAAGGTGCTTATGATGTAGTTTTTTTCTATCTTAATTTAAATATGCAAAATACCAAAAATGCAGTGCCCTAAAACCAAATTGTAGTATGAACCTCATTAAAATCAAATGAAAAAAAAAGATACTCCTAAATTTCAAAATACTTCCTCCACAAATTTGTTTTCAGTGTCCATGCAGCCTACTCTATAAGAATGATGTGCTAATTTTCATTCTCATTAATAATGAGAACTACAAACACATCTATCATACTATGTTTCCTGGTAATTTATAACCAACTAAGCCAGAGGCTAGTTGTGCTTAAATCTCTCTAGTGTCATCAATATAACAAAGACATTATTTTCCCTTCCGCTTCCCCTTTGTGTTTTCTCTGGATTTCATTGCATAGTCAGGTTATTCTGGTGTCATTGAAAGTCCCCACAAATTTGCAGAGCAGTTTTTTTTTTGAGACAGAGTCTCACTCTTTTGCCCAGGCTAGAGTGCCATGGCATCAGCCTAGCTCACAGCAACCTCAAACTCCTGGGCTCAAGCGATCCTCCTGCCTCAGCCTCCCAAGTAGCTGAGACTACAGGCATGCACCACCCTGCCCGGCTACATTTTTCTATATATTTTTAGTTGTTCAATTAATTTCTTTCTATTTTTAGTAGAGACGGGGTCTCGATCTTGCTCAGGCTGGTTTCGAACTCCTAAACTCAAGCATCCACCCGCCTCGGGCTCCCAGAGTGCTAGGATTATAGGCGTGAGCCACCGCGCCCAGCCAAGATACTAAATTATTAACCATGGACCTAAAGCCATGCAAGGCAAAGGTTAAATCATGACTGCGGGCTATCAATTTGTTTAACAGAACACTTCAAGCCAGTATATGGTGGCTTGCTCTATGATTAACAGACTTCCTTATCTCAAAACATTCCATTCTACTGATTCCAAATCTTTAGACAAAGCTTTATTTCTTTAACCAGTTACAAATCAAAGAATCTTTGAACCCACCTATAACCTGTAAGCCTTCCACTTCAAGATATCCCACCTTTTCAGGCCAAACCAATATATTATTAATTTATCTGTAATTCCTGTCTCCCTAAAATACATAAACCAAACTCTAACCCCACTGCCTCAGGACCACATACTCAAGGCTTTTTGGGCATGGCTCCCTGAGCCACTGTTCACTCATATTTGGGTCAGAATAAGCCTCTTTAAATTATATATTAAGAAAAAAAAGAAGCTACCTTCATTTCGCCAGTGTAAGACCCATATGCCAGCCAACCAGAGACTGCTCTGAAACATTAGAAATGTACTTTTGTTTACCTTACTGGTTCTAGAAAACAGCCAGGGAACTAGTAACTAAACTGAGCAAAGGAATTTTTACAAGACAGCAACCCATGATTAATCTTATCCATGGATATGGCAGAATAATGAAATATGTGTTAGCTAAATGGCAGAACTCTGAAGTCTTCTGGGTCCTTAAATATGATTTGATTGTCAACTGCTTGGGTGGTTTCGTTGAGATCATGAAAAATACCAGAAGAAGTTTCTGTTGTTATTCCAATGGTTGTCATAACTGACACAGATAAGATTAAAACTACTTTTATCTTCCTCCACCCCTTTTATGTACCTCTAACTTTGTTAAGTAGAGTCTGAGCTCTGAAACAACAGAGAATAAGTTTTCTCACATGCCAGCCCATTTGAAAACGACTTCTTATGTCCACCCCACCGCCTAAGTGTCTTTTATAGGTAGAGAGTATGTCCTATTCTCCCAAGCATTTATCATGTGATGTGATTGCCATGCCTTCTAACATTCTGCCTGGTTTCCTGTAAAGCCCATTTTGTTAAGGTCCATGTTAATGTGTAGCCCTCAAAACTATTACAGGATTACCAATGTCAAGCAAAATGGACCCATTTGCAATATTTTGAAGGCAACTTTGTCACTGTTTGGTTCACGATGAGTTTTCAATCAACTAAAACCCCTAAGTATTCTTCATGTTGGTTGCCGTTAAGCCAGTTTTCCACAATAGTATACTTTTGGAATTGATCTCTTGAAACTAAACACACTGTTCATACTTTTATTATAGCCTTTACCAAATTTTTATTATCTGTTACCTATAGAAGGTGGAGACTAAGTTCTGTTAATCTCTAGCATGACTAGCACAAATCAAGTTTGTGGAATGAGAAAGTTCAGACTTTTAAATGTGTCTGGATTAAACTGCATAATTTCAGTCTGTCCAACTATTTTTGAATCTTGATTTTGTCATTTAATGTATTTATCATGCTTTCCAGCTTTATGTCATCAGAAAATTTGATGAGCAAGCTTTCAGAGTCTTCAAACTCACTGATAAAATTATTGATTTAGGGAGGAACTGAGGATGACGATTTGTAGCAAGCCCCTGGAAACCTTTTCCACACTGCTACATTAACAGATACCTTAACAAGCTGTTCATGCACCTAACTCAACTGTTGTATACCCCACATCTCTCTCTTGGGCACAAGACCTTATCAGATGCCTTATTGAGATCAAGAGTCTTGCCAGGTAAATTAGTTTTTCTATGGCAGGTGAAAGAAATCACCATAACTTTCCCACTTTTTTTTTTTTGATGTTGGATAGCCCCACTCTTTATTGTGAGGGGGAAGCCAGGAAAGGGGCCAAGGGATGTTATTGCAAAGCCACACCTTCTGGGTCGGGGCTGCACCAAATGCTGAGGGGTGCCGTGTCCACCTGGGGGCAAGAGTGGCCGCGGGGCAGGGCTGGAACTTCGGGAGAGGGGTTCTGATGGAGACAACCCTGGCTGTAAGGACAAGGAGCGGGTTCAGGGCATGGCCTGTGAGGGCTGGGCACCCTGGGGTGGGGCCACACAAACCGCCACACTCGGGGCTCAACTGAACGCTTAGAGGGGGCAGAACGGGAGAGGGGTGTCAGACTTCCAGAATGGGGGCACTGTGAGGACCCAGTGGACAGACATGGAACCAAAAAGGGTGGGCCCTACAGCCATGGTCGGGGTTTGTCACCTGTCCTTGGAGGACATGGCCTGGTCTCAGGAAGTGGGGTCTCAAGGGAGGTCTAATCTCGGGCTGTGGCCGCACTGAAGGGGCCGGGCCAGCAT
>CAUYRT010087488.1:0-14097 GCA_963574885.1 Lepilemur ruficaudatus | reverse complement strand
CTGTTGCCCAGGCTAGAGTGAGTGCCGTGCTCCAGCCTAGCTCACAGCAACCTCATACTCCTAGGCTCAGGCAATTCTCCTGCCTCAGCCTCCCAAGTAGCTGGGACTACAGGCATGCACCACCATGCCCGGCTAATTTTTCTATATATATTTTTAGTTGGCCAATTAATTTCTTTTTATTTATAGTAGAGATGAGGTCTCGCTCTTGCTCAGGCTGGTTTCGAACTCCTGACCTTGAGTGATCTGCCCGCCTCGGCCTCCCAGAGTGCTAGGATTACAGGTGTGAGCCACAGTGCCCGGCCCGAAAGTTCTTGATAATGTGGAAGGATGACCTCTGCTAATGGTCTGGAAGATGTCCTTCCAGACTTATTACCATGCTTATACACACATAAAACGAAACTGGAACACATTATAGAAACCATGCCACAGTTTTCTTTTCCCCTTAAATATATTGGGCATATCTTTCTATTCTAGTGCTTATTGTTCTACTTCACTCTTTCTGATGGTTGGATAATCTTCCAGTATGTGATGCATCAGAATGTATTTTACCAAGTAATAAAAACCTTAGTTAGAAGACATGGGTGGGAGGGGCCTATCACAATCCACTGAACACAGGGGAAAAGGACTTTGTCCTTTGTCCTTCCTTCCCTCCCCTCCAATTCATCCTCACACTGGTTCAATGAAAGACTCCACATGCCTTGATGGTTTCCCTTTATCAGGTATTTGTGTTGATAACTGCCACAGTCTGCAGTGGAAAGATCCCTGAAAGTCCAGAGACCTGGGATCGAATGTAAATCTGTCACTCAGTGTGTAACTGGGCAACTTCCTTACTCCTCAGGTCTCCAGATTCCCCCTCTGCGAAAGAGAGAGGTGGATTAGGTGGTTTCTCTTTTGCTCACCTCTGCATTGATTTATTGAATTGATCGTGTGCTAAGCATTGCACCAGGGGCTTTCCAGGGTGTCCTCATACCAATTGCATTAAGTAGAGAACATAATCCCCATTTTTTACACAGAGAAAGTGAAGGCAGGGGGAATATAAGAACCCAGAAGGCAAGAAGAGAGACTGGCATTATTAGAATAGGACTGAGCAAGAACAAGGCAACTTTACCTAAGCTGAAAGCGTGGGGTTCACCAGCAGGTGACAGGTTATGGTACAGGTACTCTTTCAGTAGCACCTCCCCATGTAGATAACAAAGATGTTTTTATTCTCATGTAAAAGATGATAAAACAGGCTAAGTGGCTTATAAAAGATCATGTAGATAGGAAGTGGTATTAGAGAGAATTAATTTCTTGGTTAGCAAATATCAAAATTGAGCCTCTGACTCAATTCTGGTGATCATTTTGAGAATTCAAATTGTATTACTTAAATTTCATGTGCTAATTTCCCAAGTATTACAGATACAGAAAAGGACCCTGAAACCCATAATTGAGAAGCATACATTAGGAAGAAAGTATTTTTAGGCATCAACATACAACATTTGCACATGGGCTCTTTTGTCTTATAGTCTTATAATTCAGTTAAAATTTTATTTTATGACTATTTTATTCCCTTTTTTCATCTTTTAATAATACTACACTTAGGAAATGAGCAATAAGAATATTCTTTAAAATGATTTGGGACTCGGTCAAGTGGCAAATATTTGTCCAGCAAGTAAGAAGAAAAGGATATCTACCAATACTGTGAATACCTAGTTTTAGTTCTGTTTGTGAACAAGTGGCAGCCTTCTCCTCCCACTCCCCAACCCCCCAACTCCATGAGGGATCATCTTGCTTCACGGGTATTTAAAGTAAATACAAAGCACGTTATTTAGACAAACTCCTTACTCTACTAAAACTCAATGTTTCTATTACAAGACGTTAATAGTTGCTTCTCACATTAATTTCATTTCCATAGTTGCATTTCAAAAAAGAAAAAGCTCCAGCAGCGGAGTGTGGTGGCTCACTACTGTGGACCCCGTTACTTGGGAGGCTGAGGCAGGAGGATTGCTCGAGTCCAGGAGTTCTGGGCTGCAATGTGCTACGCCAATTGGGTGTCCCCACTAAGTTCAGCATCAACCTCCTGGCAGTGGGGGATAAGGTTGCCTAAGGAGAGGTGAACCAGCCCAGGTCAGAAATGGAGCAGGTCAAAACTCCTGTGCTGATCAGTGCTAGGATTGTGCCTGTCAATAGCCCCTGCTCTGCAGCGTGGGCAACAAAGTGAGACCCTGTCTCTGGTTTAAAAAAAAAAAAATTTAAAAAAAGAGAAAGCTTTGACATGTATGAAGCACACAGGACTTTCTTCTGGTAAGACTATCAAATAGGCAAGTGCTGACTCATTGCCCTGAAGTATCCCTTCTGGGCATTAGAACGTGAGTCTGCTTAGAAAACAGGCAAGAGACCTCTTAGGACCTATTCCGTCTCTGTGTGTAAACACGATGGCTACTTGGAATTGGTTTTATGATCTCACTTTTAAACTTGTACTTTTGTCCAGACCAGTTCTGGTTTCAATTACGTACTTGGCTCAGCTCTTTGAAACAGCCTCCCACCACGCCTCTCTCTCTCTATCTGTAACAGTCTTGCTGCCCTTTCCTCCTCTTCCCCTTGCCTTAGACGCTCGTCATTTCAGAGACGTTTCCCTTGCCCTGCGCTTCACACTATTTTCTCCAAGCTCATAAAGTATTCTTTTTCATTTCCAAGTCTGTTGTTTCCTACCTCTATGCTCTTCTTATGCTGAAAGAAAAAAAAAAAATCACTCTTTGCCCCCTCAAACAAAGGGAAAATTTGCTGTTTGCCCAAGTGATTCTTGATTTTAGGGCCATCCTAGGTCCTTTTTGTATACAGGGCTACCTCAATTTGGGGGCAGAAGAAAGAATGGTAAGTATCTGGACTGATTATCTTTTTTTTTTTTTTTTTTTGTGAGAGCGTCTTGCTCTGTCATCCAGGTTGGAGTGCATTGACATGATCATAGCTCACTGAAGAAGCCTTGGACTCCTGAGCTCAAGTGATCCTCTTGCCTCAGCCTCTTTAGTAGCTAGGACTATAGGCACATGTCATCATGCCTGGCTATTTTTTTTTTTTTTTTAATTTTTTGTAGAGATGGGGTCTTACTAAGTTGCCTAGGTTGATCTCAAACTGCTATCCCAAGCAATTTTCCCTCGTTGGCCTCCCAAAGTGCTAGGATTATAGGCATGAGCCACCATACCTGACCAGGACTGATTATCTTTATTTTATTTTATTTTATTTTATTTTTTTCTTTGCAACTTTGGGATCAGGAGTGGACTGATTATCTGATGGGTACTTTCACCTGCAGTTCTAATGAGGAATTGCCCAAAGACCACCAGAATGGCGAAAGAATGGAAAGGAGAGATTTATTGGTGATACCACTTTTCACACTGGGAAGAGACAGTCTCCAGCATGGAATGGAGGTGCTCTCACTTTGAAGAGGGAAAAGGCAGGCTGGTTTCTATGCTTCACAGAGTCTGTGCTACACTATAGAATCATACACATTCAGCAGGTTTCGGGGGGAAACTAATACATATTTATGAGGGGGGTTGAGCACATGCACAATGAATAAACATATTAATATATGTAGCATACATCCCATGCTCACTTTGGCATGAGGTTTTAGCATTAAAATGAGGTGGCGTTTGGCTCTTTATGTCAAAGGGTGAACTATAGGACACAAAGACAGTATGTGTGTAGTCTCTATAAGCTGTCTGAAATTTGCTTGAGGTCTACAGTTGTTTATGAGGAATGTTTGTAAGGCTAGTCCAATCAGAATTGTAGTGGTCTGGGTTGTAAATCAGAGTTGGGAAGGATCTGACAGTTTGCCTGATGGCTCCTATTGTTGGAGAGTTTAACAAGAGTGTGGTTTTAATTCTAGCAGTAAGAATTTAGGAAGTTACCATGCTAGCTGAGCCTTGAACCCTCGACCCATAGGTAACTTTTGTTTCCTTAATCTTAGGATCTATCTTAGTTGATAAAGGGGCATCTAATTTAGTCTCTCAGACCAAAAGGAAATGTCTAGGGTTCTCATATCAAAATATATTTGCAGGCCGGACATGGTGGCTCACGCCTGTAATCCTAGCACTCTGGGAGGCTAAGGCGGGCGGATCGCTCAAGGTCAGGAGTTCGAAACCAGCCTAAGCAAGAGTGAGACCCCGTCTCTACTATAAATAGAAAGAAATTAATTGGCCAACTAAAGATATATATAGGAAAAATGAGCCAGGCATGCTGGTGCATGCCTGTAGTCCCAGCTACTCGGGAGGCTGAGGCAGAAGGATCGTTTGAGCCCAGGAGTTTGAGGTTGCTGTGAGCTAGGCTGGTGCCACGGCACTCACTCTAGCCCGGGCAGCAGAGTGAGACTCTGTCTCAAAAAGAAAAAAAAAAAAAATATATATATATATATATATATATTTGCAATAAATTCCAAGATGGTTATGGACTCTGAGATTGTTCTAGGTGTGAGTGTGAGAGAAGGCACAGTGGTCTCTAAACCTTGGCTCTCCCCAGGGTGACTGAATTTCTTGTTTTCTTTAGTTATACTTTTTTTATTATTAGTTAAGGTAGAAGTTTGGCCTCTGTAATACATACTCAAAATAACAGAGATTTTTTTTCAAACAAAATTCTTTTTGTTTTGTTTTCTTGTTTGTTTTTTGTCTTTTTCTTTTTCTGAGACAGGGTGTCACTCTGTAGCTCAGGCTTGAGTGCAATCATAGCTCACTGCAGCCTCCAACTCCTGGGCTCAAGGGATTCTCCTGCCTCAGCTTCCCTTTTAGCTAGGATTATAGGAATATGCCACCATGCCTGGCTAATTTAAACAATTTTTTTTTTTTTTTTTTTTGTAGACACAGGATCTCATCACATTGCTCAGGCTAGTCTTGAACTCCTGGCCTCAAGCAATCCTCCTGTCTCAGCCTCCCAAAGTGCTGGAATTATAGACATGAGCCACTGGGCCTGGCCTTATTCTTAAATATTATCCCATAATAAGCAGTCTAGGGAAAATTGTGGTTTCATAACACTGGGATCCATGTTCCCTCCATCTTGTTGCTGTGCCATTTTCAACATGTGGCTTCTACCCGTAGTCCAAGATGGTTGTTCTCACTATTGCACCATGTCCGCAACACGGCCAGCGGGAAGGATGAGAAGAGGAAAGCAGAGATCATTTCCTTTTCTTTAAGGGGGTGAAAATGAATTTAAACATCACTTCTGCTCATATGCTATTGTCTAGAACTTAGTCAAATGATGCAAGCTGGCTGCAAAGGAGAGTGATAGCCATGTGCCCAGCTGTAATTTGGGGCCACTATTCCTAAAGGAAGACGGGGAGAAGAAATACTGAAAGGTAATTAATCTGTGCCACAGTCAACTCCTTTAACCACCTAAATATCTGTGCACATGCTTTTTCTCACAAATGAAGCATATTTATTTCCTTTTCTAGTAAAGGGAAGAAAACCCAAAGGTCCTCTCGAGTCACTGCATATTAGCAAAGTCTACATGTAATCCTCTCCTTACGTCTCGATATGGTTCCTTGTGGCCTAGGATTGTGACCTATAGATTGCAAGACATGTTCTCTCTCCTCCACAGCATAATAACCACAGTCAAAACTCCCATTTAGAAAAGGAAGAAGGCTGTCGCTGGTCCCGATGAGCAGGAACTGCTAGGACTCCTTCCCTGGGAGTGAACTCCATTCTTTGCTGGGATCACATGGCAACATCTTTTTCGGTTTTCTGGGAGAAACTCGCTGTGGACCATCCTCCATGGCCATATCTGCAGTGGACATTGGAGAATAAACCTTTCTTGGAGACGGCATAGCTTTGGAGCCCATTTTCTTGCTGGTGTGAGTTTGGGGTTGTGTGGAATATTGTTTATTTGCTCCTCTAGATCAATGATTTTTCTCCTTCTCCACACTGGTCTTTTTCTGAGAGGCTGGCTTGTATGGATTAGATCGATAGAGCTTCCCTATTCTCTGTTTGCCCATAAATGTGAGCCAGTGGAGAGCTCGGGAGAGAGGTGAGAAGAAAGGAAGGAAGAGAGAAGTGGAGTATTGCTTCCCCGCCTCTCTCCTTGCAGGGCTGCCTGCGGCTGGTGGTGTCCCTCAAGCAGAGGTCGCAGCTGTCAGGCAGCTCTTTCTGTCTCCAGCGACTGCTTTCTCTCCTCACTCTGAAGGGTGGTGATGGCACCCCACTGTTCCGAGGCGAAAGGTTTCCCTACTCTCCCTTTCTGTCTCCTAGTTTTTCCCACAATTTATAAATAATTCTTGTATTAAACTCCCCTCAAATTACACATTTTGAGTATTTCCTTATGCGACCCTGACTAATGCAGGAGCAGAAGCCAAAAAACAGCAGGCTTACTGTTGCCTTGGAAATAAAATAACCCCCTTCTGCCCCCCCAAATTAGTTTTCTGGTTAACTGGCGTCATATCAGTTTCAGGTACAAGCGGCCACAAACATATTATAGATCTCACCCTGACACAGTTTGTGCGACTGCAGTATCTGATCTTCTGTCTGCTGGCCTCTGCACTCCGTCCATTTGCCCTCTCGGTTTTATGGTGGCTGTCTTGAGGCCATTTGAAACAATGGATTAGGTGGGGAGGCCACAGCTATCATCTGATATTTGGTGTTTGTTTTTAATTTTTAATTTTTTATTTCAAACAGTTTTATTGAGGTATAATTGTTTTTTATTTATGGTCACAATTATATGCATCTAAAACCCACATTAGATCTCATAGACTGAATATGTAGCTAGATGTTTTAAAGCGTCATTTTGTATGTGATATCTGTTTTTGTTCTTCATTTTCCTTTTTTAAAAAAATTTTTATTAAATTTTTAAATTTCAGAATATTACAGGGTACAAACACTTTGGTTACAGATATTTGAACTGAGTTGGCTCCTGTTGTCTGCCAGGGACTTTATCAGAGGTGCCCAAGAAAGGTTTGGGGGCCACATTCTAATTTCCTCTTACAGCTGCCTTTGAGAGCTACCTCTTATTCTTTCTTCAGGGTTTAGTAAAGAACGGTTGGCTTTTTCAACTTTTTGAACATCCAAATTACTGTACTTTCACTCATTCAGATTTCAGGCAAGACAGAGAAAACCTCTTTTCATAAAACTGAATTCTCCTCTTTTAGGGGAAACTATCTCTGACTTCATCCCTTTTGTAAGACTTGTTTTAAGTGGCAAGAAGCAGCCAACACATATCAAAATTCTGAGTTTTTCCCCACTAGTTTCCAACTATAACTAGAATTACAGGCTCTGAGAGTTTATGGCTTACCTTCCAATGTATGGCAAGTAACATTTTAACCAAATATTTATTACAGCATAACAAGAGTAACCAGCTTTCCACCCTGGATTATCTGAATATTGCTACTCCCTGTCCAATTGCTACATCAGTATTACTTATATCTCTTTTTACCAAAGTCCTACATCCAGATATTAAGCTTATAATAGTTATAGGTTTAGCTGCTATAACAAAGATCCCCACAGAGTGGTAGCTTAAGAAAAACAGAAGTTAATTTCTTTCTCAAGTTTCAACCTAAGTGCAAGCTGACCATACCTAACATGGCAGCTTCATGGGGTAAGGTTCAGGTCCCCTCTAGTGTGTTGCCTTTAACATGTGACTTCCTTAGCATGTAACTCCATGTTTTTACCTAAGATGGTCTCAGCCATCAGGAAGAAGAAGAAAAAGAGGAAGTGGTGAGCACAACCCATTTCTTTAAGAAAATAACTGAGAATTATAAAAGTCACTTTTACTCATCTCATTGGCCAGAACTTGGTCATACTGCCACACCTAGCTTTAAAAGAACTTGGAAAGTATAGCTTTGCTCTGGGGGACTATGCGCTCAGCTAAAAATTTAGGGCTTCACTAATTAAGAAAGAAGAAGATGGACATCGGAAAGAGTTAGCAATCTTTGCCACATTGAACTTGAATCTAAATCATATTTCTCTAAAAAGTCTGATGTCTATAACTCTACAGCAATGAGTTATATTGGCTCCTCAGTTTCTTCAGTGGGTCTGAAATATTTTATCTCCCAAAATACTCAGACTAGAGATCTAGCTAGCCCTTTGGAACTCTTTGAATGTTGAAAATAGTCCCTTAAAAAGAGGGCTTTTGTTACTCTCTACCAAGAATCACATAATTCAATATTTTGTTGAAATGGTAGATGGAGTCCTCTAGTCTCCAAGGGAACTTTATTTCTGATGTATGTGGAACTATAATAACAAAGAGGCCAGAAGTTAGCTGGGGAAATTACATCTGAGTTTGCCTCAGCCAAAGTTTAAAAATGGTCCTGTAAGACATTTTAATTTTTTTGAAATAACTTACTTTCTGGCAAATATCTCCAAGTACTAGAATCAGAAAAAGACTCAAAATATAGGAAAAAGCCCAGGAATGGCTATAGAGTTAAAAATGTTCTTTTTAACTCTCTCCGATTCTGCATAAACAGAAAAAGGTTACTTGGAGAAGTGGCTGACACTAGAGCTGGAGCAAGGAAAATAAAAGATGAATTTGCAACATCTTGCAATGCCAGAAAGTAAGGAAGTACTTAAACAGCGATGTGGAATCATGGCAAAAAGACATAGGAGCCAAATGCAAGGAGTACCCAATGGCCAAACAGGGACAATAGAGCAAAGAATAAAATGGTAAAGCAATCAATTATAACCCATAAAATAAATATTCCTAAGTCCATGTTGATATACATAAATAAATGTGATAGTAGACAGTTATTCCTCATAGTAAAATTCCAATTAACAAATGTAGAAGCAATGAAAGAAACAGAAAATCATCATTTGACAAACCCCTCATTAATAATAATTAGTATAGGTAAGAATCATTAAGGGATGCTTAAAATTAGTGAGTGAAACTTTTTTTTTTCTGTAGATTTAGGGGTACAAGTGGTTTTTGGTTACATGGGTGAATTGCATAGTGGTAAAGTCTGGGCTTTTACTATACCTGTCACCTGAATAGTGTACATTGTACCCAATAGACAATGTTTTTTCTCATTCCCCTCCAATCTTCCCCCCTTCTGAGCCTCCAATGTCCATTGTTCCACTCTGTATGCCCCTATGTGCCCAGCTTAGCTCTCTCTTATAAGTGAGAACATGCAGTATTTGGTTTTCTCTTTCTGAGTTACTTAGGATAATGGCTTCCAGTTCCATCCAAGTAGCTGCAAAAGACATTATTTCATTCTTTTTTATGGCTAAATAGTATATACGTATATACACATATATATATGTATATCACGTTTTTTTTATCAGCTCATGGTTGATAGATACTTAGGTTGATTCAATATCTTTGCAATTGTGAATTATGCTGTGACAAACATACAAGTCCGGGTATCTTTTTTTTTTTTTTTTTTGAGACAGAGTCTCACTCTGTTGCCCAGGCTAGAGTGCCATGGCGTCAGCCTAGCTCATAGCAACCTCAAACTCCTGGGCTAAAGCGATCCTCCTGCTTCAGCCTCCCCAGTAGCTGGGACTACAGGCACGTGCCACCATGCCCGGCTGATTTTTTCTATATATATATTTTTAGTTGTCCAGCTAATTTCTTTCTATTTTTTTAGTAGCGACTGGGTCTCGCTCTTGCTCAGGCTGGTCTCGAACTCCTGAGCTCAAACGATCCTCCCACCTCGGCCTCCTAGAGTGCTAGGATTACAGGCGTGAGCCACCGTGCCCGGCCCAGGTAGCTTTTTGATATAATGACTTCTTTTCCTTTAGGTAGATGCCCAGTAATGGGATTGCTGGATTGGATGGTAGATCTACTTTTAGTTCTTTGAGAAATCTCCATGCCATTTTCCATAGAGGTTGTATTAATTTACATGCCCACCAACAGTATATAAGTGTTCAGTGGGTGAAACTTTAATGAGAAACAGGATATTTGCAGGAGCTCAAAGTATCTTTCCATGAAATACTTATTAGTTAAAGTAAGGAATTATTACAGTGGGGAAACTTGGTAGACCTGACCTTAACTGAGAAATCAAAGTTGTCATCAGTAACGAGACATATTTGACATCATGTTCCTCCAGCTGTGATGCACTGAGCAGGGCTCAATGTAACTGCTGTGCTATTCTTGCCATAGTGTATAAGCTGCATTTAATCATGAGGAAACACAGCAACAAACTAATATTAAGAGACAGGATACAAAAAACTAGCCAATACTCTTCAAAAATGTCAAGGTCAAGAAAGACAAAGAAAGGCTATGGAACTGCCCAGATTGAAGGAGACAAAGGAGATATGACAATTAAATGCAATGTGCGATCCTGTATTGGCCTCTGGAGCAGAGAAACAGGTATTAGTGGGGGAGTGAAATTTGAATAAGTACTATAAATTAGTTAATAGTATAATATTAATATTAATTACTTGGTTTTGATAATTTTATTATGGTTGTGAGAGATATTAACATTTGGGGAAGCTGGGTGAAAGGTATACATGAAGTCTTTGTACTATTTTTCAGGTTTTTTATGTCTAAAATTATTTCAAAATAAAAAATTTTGAAAAAGAATAAGATGGTGATAAGGCTTGGGAGGTGATCACAGGGCATTGTGTATGTTCTTCCTTCCCTCATAAATACTGAGTTGGATGCTTGAAAACATTCTGATTGTATTCATGTACTTTATTAGCAAAACTTATATATCACTAACTTTTATTCACTCTTCTCTGGAGCTTTATTTCTCTTGACTCTATGTTACAGTTAAGTACAGTCTAGTTATATAAGCTCTGTTATACAACATGTTATAGTTTAGCAGCCAGCACTGCATGCAGTATTCCATATATGGCAATACTGGAATGAGCTACTGTTTTGTATCCAACACCCTTTCCTGACAAAGCCTGCCATTTTGTTTACCTTTTGGTTATAGCACCACACTAGGTCTACACTTTTGGAGGTCTATAAAAAGTGACTTTTAAGGTCTAGTCTTCAGATCATGTCAGAACAGACCTTTAAAACGTTTGTTAGAGAAAGCTTGGATGATCTGTGTCCTCCACACCATGGATTATCCCAATTTAAAAGAATTTGTCTTTGCGTTTTTGTTTTCTATGTGTCTGATCATTAACAGAATCATATAATTCCTCTGAAGTGCAGGAAATGCTTGAATCTGGCATCTCAGACACGGTTGATGCTATCCGGTCAATAATGGGGTGGAAGCTCATTTGCATGGAGGTTGAAGAGCTTCCTGGGAAAGGACTTCTGTAAGTCCTTACTTGGAGTTCATACAAATCTAGGCATTTCCAACAATACGGAGCAATCTTCCAGAAAGCTGTTTGCAAAATTCCATGAAAGTTCTCCCAGGAGAGCGTTCCTATAGGTAAAGTTCCAGGCATGTGAGCATAACCCAGGAAACAGGTCTGAGATTTTATGGGAGAGGAGGAGAGACAAATCTGAGTACTATATGATGTCAGTCATCAGGATTTGTCTTCTGTCAAAGTCCCATTAGTAGAGCAAGGAGATTTTGAGTAAAACAATTAAGAGCTGCCTCACTGAATTATGTCATGCATATTTAACACCATAGCATTGAAGTCCTCGCAATAATGTAACATAAAATTGTCAGTAGGGAGACACTCTTCTATAGTTTAGAAGCTGAGAGCTAGAGGGTTGCTACGGTCTGGACCTCGCCCAGGAATCTGGCCCAGGAATGAGGAAGACTGTGACACCCAGGAGGACGTCTCATACCTGAGGTTAAATACATGGGATCTTTTCTCCAAGTTACTTCTCCTTCAGTATCTGTTACCATACTCAGAGATGGCTCTTGATTACAAAATAATGTTTATTTTCCTTCAGCCAAGTGTTCAATAATTCTATTGGAATGTTTAGTTTAGATGTTAAATTTCATACAGTGTGTCTTCTCTGCAGTACATATTAGAAGTTTAAAATGAACCAGTAAGATTTTTATTTTTTAATACTAGCTTTCTTTACCATTTCTTGTTTATAACAGTTGTTTCTGCCATTAACAAACATTTTCCTTAAAGTTTTTCAAAACTTATGGGTATATGCCATCTCTAAAGCATACTAATGCAATTAAATGGGATTAGAACCTCATGCTGGTTATTTATCATTTTGTCTAATATCTCTGACTTCAAAACAGTTTGTGAATAAAATTTTTTTTAAGCCTTCCTAAGTGGCTTTTTGTTATCTCCTTTTTTAAAAAAAAATTCTTGAGCGTGACCACTGTATACTATGTATTTATGTATATTACCTCTAATCTTTTGAGGCATTTGTATATCCATTTATTTTTATTTTTATTATTTAGAGATGGGGTCATGATATGTTGCCCAGGCTGGTCTTGAATTCCTGGGCTCAAGCAATCCTCCCACCTCAGCGTTCTGAGTAACTGGGATTATGGGCATGTGCTACCGCATCTGGTTTATCTATTTTTCAGATGAGAAAACTGAGATTTAAAAGAGGTTACATAAACCTAGAAAATTGCTACTTTGAACTTTGTCTATAAAATTTAGAGTTTCTGGCTATTCCAGTATATCTTCAAATCTTCAGGTAATTACAGAAAATCTTTAACAGATTCTAGCTGGCTTTTGCTCTCTGACGCACTTAAGTAACTTCTAGCAAGTTGAATAGGGGTTTGGTTCCCTCAAGAATCAGATTTCGGCTGGGCACAGTGGCACACGCCTGTAATCCTAGCACTCTGGGAGGCCGAGGCAGGTGGATCGTTTGAGCTCAGGACTTCGAAACCAGCCCGAGCAAGAGCGAGACCCCATCTCTACTAAAAATAGAAAAAATTAGCTAGACAACTAAAAATATAGAAAAAATTAGCTGGGCATGGTGGCACATGCCTGTAGTCCCAGCTACTCGGGAGGCTGAGGCAGGAGGATTGCTTAAGCCCAGGAGTTTGAGGTTGCTATGAGCTAGGCTGACCATGGCACTCTAGCTCAGGTGACAGAGTGAGACTCTGTCTCAAAAAAAAAAAAAAAGGAATCAGATTTCTTTGAACATCAATCAAGACAGTGAGAAATGAAAAGAAAGTATACTCAATGGCTTTTTTTTTTTTAAAGGATAATTGATTAACTTCCATTAGGTCTTTGGGACAACTCTTAGTCAGGAATTATTTTAGGCTTGAGTACATGCTTATTTTCATGTTTTCTAAAAGAGTTCTAAGTAGCCATTTCTAGATCCCACTATAACAAAATTACAACCAGCTGGGTCATGCCTGTAGTAATCCTAGTACCTTGAGAGGCTGAGGCAGGAGGATCGGTTGAGACCAGGAATTGGAGACCAGCCTGAGCAACATAGTGAGACCCCATCTTTACAAAAAATAGAAAAATTAGCCAGGCATGATAGCACACACCTGTAGTCCCAGCTACTCCAGAGACTGAGGCAGGAAGATCGTTTGTGCCCAGAGCTTGAAGTTACAGCAAGCTATTATGATGCCATTGCACTCTAGCCCAGGGGCAACAGGGCTAGACCCTGTCTCAAAAAACAAAACAAAAGAACCCCCCACGCCTCAAAAGCACTTTCTTGTCAATGAGGCTGCCTAGCGAGCTGCAGACACATAAAGGTAGATCTATGTGAAGACCCTAAGGGACAAGTAAAGAGCATTACCCTTGAGGTCAAGCCCAGTGACACCACAGAGAACATCAAAGCCAAAACCCAAGGCAAGAGGGCATCCCATCGACCATCATTAGCCTCTGATATTCGCAGGCTATGCGAACAGCGGGGGGATGGCGCACTCTTCTCGCACCATCCAGAGTCCACCCTACCGCTGGTGCTGCGCCTGCGCGGCAGCATCGTGAAGCCTTCCCTCCGCCAGCTGCGACATGATCTGCCGCAAATGCTACGCTCGCCTGCACCCCCGTGCTGCCAACTGCCACAAGAAGGCGCGGCCACACCAACCACCTGTGCGGAGGGTCACATAAGACCCCTCCACCGGCTCCTACTTCTTTCCGCACGCGTCTATGTCATGCCCAAACCCCTTGGCCCTGGGGCCTCAGTAAAGTCTCCTGTTCACTGCCTGAAGCAAAGAAAAAAAGCTCAAAAACGAAAATTACATCCTTATTGATGCCCAATAAATAGTACTTTTTGAATCTCTACATACTACCTGGAAATGGCAAAATGTTAACATCTTGGAGACCAAACTTCAAAACAATTACCTTAAATTACAAATTATCAAGTTTTGCCTCT
>CAUYRT010087486.1:0-29694 GCA_963574885.1 Lepilemur ruficaudatus | reverse complement strand
ATTTTTCCTATATATTTTTAGTTGGCCAATTGATTTCTTTCTATTTATAGTAGAGACGGGGTCTCGCTCTTGCTCAGGCTGGTTTCGAACTCCTGACCTTGAGCAATCTGCCCGCCTCGGCCTCCCAGAGTGCTAGGATTACAGGCGTGAGCCACCGCGCCCGGCCATAGGCAGGTTTTAAAAAGCAAACTGGCATTTGACCCACAGGAGTATTTTAACTTAATAAGTTGAGTCATTGCCTCATCTGCTTTCTGAGAGCTCAGCCAGTGGAAGCCGGGAGCAGAGCAAGACCTGTGAGTAGCAGGGCAGGGTTGGGCTGCAAGAGAGGAGAGCCAGGAGGAGAAACCCCAAAATGTCACACCTCGCTGATGCAGGGTCGTGGGGCCTTCCCCTGAAGGAGCGGGTGCAGGTACGTAGGCAGGAAGGGGCTAGCTACGAGCCTGGGCAGAAGGTTCCATACTCCTGTGCCAGCAAGGGCAGAGTTTGTCTTTGGTGACACTTGTCTCATTATTTTGGCTTGGTTGGGTTGTGCAAACATTACAGGAACCCCATCTTTGTCCTCGGGGCTGGGGATACAGTATGAGAACCAGCCTCAGCTCGGGAGGAGCTTACAACCTTGTGGAGAAGGCAGATTCATAAGATTCAGAAAAAGCACAAGCAACTAGAACCCGAAGGAGAGCACCAATCCCACAGTGGAGGAGAGGAGTGGAGGGAGATTCCTGGACAAGGTGATAAGTATTATAGTATTATTAAGTTATTTTAGGATGAGCAGATGTTGGCCAGGCAAAGAGTTGCAGTGGACACTTGGGCAAAAGGGTGGCATGTGCAAAGTCCTGGAGGCCAGAACATGTGACCAGGTAACCACAGGTGGTGTGGAATGGCTGGGTCCTAAAGCGCAAGATGGGGAGACAGGAAGGCAGGGCCACATGGGTGGGCCACACGTGCCTCCTACGTAAGAAGGAGGACTGGACTTCAGTAAGGAGCCAGTGGGGAGCACTGAAGGGTGTTAAATGTGCCCATCCTACTGTAGGGCACATCCTCAGGGATCTGGACTCAGCTCAGGCTTCACTCATCTCCATTCCTGGCCCAACCCAAAGCCGGTCCCTCCAGGATGGCCCCCACCTCCGCTTTCCCTCTCATCCTCCCACCCAGCCTGGTCTCGGGTGGCAATTGATATTGCCCTGTGTATATACTAATAGAGAAGGCACCAGAGAGAATTTTAAGGCATCTCCTTTGTCTTTAGGGATTGAGTTTCTGCCCCTTCTTTTTTTATTTTATTTTTTTTTTGAGACAGAGTTTCACTCTGTTGCCCAGGCTAGAGTGAGTGCCATGGCGTCAGCCTAGCTCACAGCAACCTCAAACTCCCGGGCTCAAGCAATCCTTCTGCCTCAGCCCCGCAAGTGGCTGGGACTACAGGCATGCGCCACCATGCCTGGATAATTTTTTCTATATAGTTTTAGTTGGCCAATTAATTTCTTTCTATTTATAGTAGAGACGGGGTCTCGCTCTTGCTCAGGCTGGTTTCGAACTCCTGACCTTGAGCAATCCACCTGCCTCGGCCTCCCAGAGTGCTAGGATTACAGGCGTGAGCCACCGCGCCCAGCCTCTGCCCCTTCTTTATCTAACCCTGGACTGAATCTACCCGAAGGACTTTCAGGTAGCGGAGCAGACAGTTTAGGTCAGTGACTGGGCCCTTTCAACTCATCCCTCTTTGCTGTCCAACTCCTCTACTTAGTTACTCCAAATTTCAAATGAAATAAATATTAATCGGATGTCAACTGGCACTCAGCATGAACTCCTACCTCTTCCTACAAGTTTCCCAGTACTGTGGAAGCTCAAAGGACAAAACCCACATTTCTCAGATTCTCTAGCAGCTAGAGTTCTGGGTAAGAATTAGGTAACCCCAATTAGATACACTCACAGAGAATGAGGCGAGGTGCATGCTGTCCCTGCTGGCAACCAGGGTTGTAGGAAGCCAGTTAGTTGCAGCAGCCAGACTTAGTGTTCATAGCTACAAAGATGTCAGTTATGGTGGCAGCAGCATCCTGATCATGTTGATGTGCTCTTGTGTGGTGGTCCCCAGACTCCCACTCCTCCAGCCCTTCCAACAATTACGTAAGCACCTGATTCCCTGTATTAAATCCTTTTCTGCTTAAAATACCTAGACAGCTTTGTTTCCTGCGGTGGCCCTGGTGGCTCCATCAGTCCTCAACATATCTGCCTTCCTGACACTTCACACACCCACAGTGGGCTCCTGCTGAGGACTTCAAGTGCGCTGTGGCAGAAAAATACAACTGGGTGTGCTCAGTCCTCTGCCCTAGGCTCACCTGAAGGCCTGGCCCTCTGTGCTTTGGGAAAGTGAAGCCCAGCCTCCTCCCTTCCCCATACATCCGCATGTCCACCCTCATCCTTCCTCTGCAGGGACACCCCCAGGTGCCTGACCTGTGTGCATTCTGCAGTCTACTAGGAAACAGTGTACACTTTGATACAATGCTTCATTTCCTCCATGCTTACTTAGCTTGGCCTCGGTTTTAACTCCCTAAACACACTGGGGCAATATATTACACAAAAGGAAAACTACTGAGCCAGCGACCTGTTTTCCTACGCACTCAGTGCTTGAACGCTGGGCTCCAGCTGCTCTCCTTACGCCATGGAGCTTGAGGCCCAGTGTTAGCGTCGCTATGGAAACCAGAAATAACATTTCAAGACTCCCTCACAGCCTTGGTGACTTCGGTTTCTAGGCTGTTCTAACAAATGGTCTTTCTTGTAGCTGATCATTGAGATGAAGGCCAGCTAATAAGACAGCAATTTTAATGAACTGAAATGGTATTTCTTCAAGACCCGATAATAGCAAGGCACTTAGGATTTGCAGATTCTGAAGTTGAGCAGGGACTTGAAAGGCTGGATTCAATTTCCCTATTCTGCAAAGGGCCAGGCAGGGTCAGGGTGGAAGCTGCCTGTGTCCCCTTCACCACACACACTCTCTACCCCGGGTAAGGCATCTTATCTCTCTAACCTTCAGGTTCCTCCTCTGCAAGATGGGGACAATAACTGCACCTACCTCACAGGGTTGTCATGAGGACTAAATGGGCGAATATGTGTCAAGTGCTTGGAATGATTCCTGGCACAAAGCAAGAGTCAACTAATCCTTTATTGTTATTTTTATTTCCACCTGGTATTGCACTAAAGGTTATGTGGCAGCAACGTGGCATAGCAGAGACAGCGCCAGACTAGGAGTCCAGAGCTGAGTTCTGGTTCCCACTCTGCCACCAGCTAGGCAACACTGGCTGCATGCTTTCATTTTATTTTACTTTGGCTATGTCACTTCTGATCTCTAGTGTTCATTCTTTTCTCCTGTAAGGTGAAAGGGTTGGACTAAATGATGCGTCTCAGTTCTTTTTTCAGTTCCAGTGTGCTATAGTTCTAAATAAAATAAGTGAAATAGAGATGTTCCTTGACCTTTACAAATGGTTATATCCATATCTACAATTACAGATAACATGTATTGAGCCATCATTATATATTGATATAATGCTAAATGTTGTACGGGATCTAACTTGTTTCTCCTCACAACAACCTATTGTCCCATTTTATAGGAAGGAAAACTGAAGCTCAGAGAGGTTAGGTAATTTGCTCAGGGTCACACAGTTACTAAGCAATGGAGCCAGGATTTGAATGTAGGGAGTCTGACCCTAGAACTCCCACTCTTCACAGTTTTGCTACAGGAAGCAATAAACACTCACACACAACTGTCTATACAGGAGTACAACCTTCATGGCTTTATATTACATTAATGGTCCCTAACTGTACATATTCTCCAGGCTGTATCCATAAATTTCCAGCAGCCTAGTATTGTTCAAAAAGGCTTTGGGAAACTTGCCACTAAATAAAATAATTCTTAGTTCTTTAGTACACTCCAGAGATTGCTCAACTCCAGCACCATCCTTCACCAGGATGATGGCATTCGCCTCCTAACCTGTGTTTGCCTTTGCCCTCTATAGCCTGTTCTCAATCAGCAGCATGAGCGATCCTTTAAAAATCAAGCGAAAACCTGGGAAACTGAGTTCTAAGCCCTGAGCTGCTGCTAGTCCATCACTTCACCTTGGACAAGTGATAGTATCTCTGGGCTCTGGTTCCTTCATCCTGGCTTCCTAAATTTTGTTTGTCTGAGGAACCCCCATGGCAGTCTGGAGAAGCCCATGATCCCTTCTCAGAATAATGCTTTTAAATGCCTAATATAAAATGCATCCCACTAGGATGACTACTATTTTTTTAAATGGAAATTAACAGGTGTTGGTGTGGATGTAGAGAAATTGGAACCCTTGTGCATTGCTGGTGGGAATGCGAAATGGTGCAGCCACTGTGGAATCCTCACTGTGGAACCCCCACTGTGGTTCCTCAAAAAGTTAAACATAGAATTACCACATTTCCCAGCAAATTCCCCACCTGTGTATATATCAAAAAAACTAAAAGCAGGGATTTCAACAGATCTTATATGCCAATGTTCATAGCAGCATTATTCATAAGAGCCGAAAGATGAAAACAACCTAAGTGTCCCTTGATAGATGAACGGATAAACAATGTGGTGCGTATATATATATACAATGAAATATTATTCAGCCATTAAAAAAATGAAATTCTGATACATGCTACAACATGGATGAAACCTGAAAATGTTAGGCTAAATGAAAAAGTTAGACAGCAAAGGATAAATATATAATTCCATTTATATGAGGTATTTAGAATAGGCAAATTGGTAGAGGCAGAAAGTAGAATAGAAGTTACCAGGGAATGTGGGAGGCGGGAATGGGGAGTTACTGCTTATTAAGTACAGAGTTTCTCTTTGGGATGATGAAAAAGTTCTGGAAATGGTGGTGGTGACTGCACAACATTGTAAATGTACTTAATGCCATTGAATATACCCTTATAAATGGTTTAAATGGTTAATTTTATGTTATATATTCATATACTGGGTTATTAAATATGGAATGTCTGATTTCAAATCAGAAGTGTCCAATTAATCCAAGTATGTGCCTAAACTATCGACCCAGTTTTGCCATCTTAACAGTAGCTTGCTTATGCCAGCAGTGAAGAAGCCTGGAGAGCGAGTGGCAATAAAATCGCAAAAGGCATTTTCCACAGCTTGTTGAGAATTGAGTATTTTTCCTTGCAAAAAGTGGTCCAGAGCCTGGAAGAAGTGGTAGTCAGTTGGAGCAAGGCCTGGTGAATACAGTGGATGACAGAGAGTTTCCAAGTCCAGCCTTTGTAGTTTGAGCAGCGTTGTTTGTGCAACATGTGGTCGAGCATTTTCTTGCAAGAGGGTCGGCCTGTCTCTAGTGACCAATCTCAGCTGCTTAATCACAAGCATCCTCATCATTTCATTCAGCTGGTTGCAGTACACATCCCCTGTAATTGATTGACCAGTTTTCATGAAGCTGTAGTAGATAATAGCAGCACTGGACCACCAAACAGACAACATTAGCTTTTTTTGATGAATAGTAGGTTTTGGACTGTGTTTCAGCATTTCATCTTTATCCAACCATAGTGCCAAAGAGTTGCAATTGTCAAAAAGAATCCGTTTTTTATCACACGTAACAATATGGTGTAGAAATGGTTCACCTTTATGTCATGACAGCAAAGAAAGGCAAGCTTCGAGATGATTTCTCTTCTGATGCTCATTTAATTCATGAGGTACCCATCTATCCAGCTTCTTTACCTTGCCAATTTGTTTCAAATGATCCAATATTGTTGGAATAGTAACGTCAAATCTTGCTGCTAATTCACACGTAGGTTGAGATGGATTTGCTTCCACTACAGCTTTTAGCTCATCATTATCCACCTTGGTCTCAGGTTGCCCACGTGACTCATTTTGAAGAATTAAAATCACCAGAATGGAACTTCTCAAACCATTGACATACTGTGTATTCATTAGCCTCCTCCTTTCCAAACACTTAATTGATCTTTCAAGCTATCTGTGCTGTATTGGTTCCACGATGCAATTCATATTCAAAAATAACTCAAATTTTTGACTTATCCGTGGTTTCACAAAAACTGCTCTAAAAAGAATTTGAAAGATAATCACAAGCCAAACTGTGTGTTTGAAAAGAATGAAGATATACCTTCACAATAAAAATAAAACAAGAAATGTCAAAGTGAAAAGTCAGAGATATCAACTGTCAAACTTAGTACTGAAGGAAATCAGACATTTCATATTTAATAACCTAATATATACATATATATACATATATATATTTTTTATTACAATAAACAAATAATAAATGAATGTAAAAGATTAGAAAGGAGGCTAATTATTTGAAACACAGTTATTAAGATATTAAAAAGAAAAAGGTTGGGGATATAGTAACATATGTACTTTTAAAAATAGGATCAAGAGGTAGGTCTACTAACTGATTCTGAAGCAGTGATGAGCATAAACAATATTTTGAGCTATCTCTTTTAACTCTAATTTGCCATGAAAATATCTGTGATCTCTACTGGTGACACAGAGACTGGTGATATTCCTGTGGTTTGCTGCTTACAATCCTAACAGAAAGAAATGCTAAATTGCAGTTAGAGGTTAGTGAAAAATGATGTAATTTTTTCCCATCCAAATTATGGACCCACTGAAGTCTACCCCAGGGCTCTTTGGGGGTCAGTGAATCCCAGGTTTAGAATCTCTTAACTAAATAATCTCTAAACTCTCTTCTTCTAATTAAAATGACATGCTCTAGGAGTGACTTCTGATTTCATCTGTACATCAGGGATAAATGAACATCTCTGATCAGATTTTTCTTATCTATAAATTGTAAATCACTGAAAATCTTCCTCTCAAGGACTTTGATAAGATAAGAGACATAAGATAAGCAATAGGTGCTTTGAAAAGCTAAAGCTCTTCCATAAATACTAAGGTATTATCAGAGTCTATAGAGACTATTCTCCCTCCAACACACATATCCGTCCCCGTCTCAATATTTCTTTGGAATTTTTACTAAGAATTTTGTGATCTACAGGAACAAAACACTAAGCAATTTTTGTTAAAGAACATCATGTCTCCTATTAAAACATAGCTCAGTATTATGAACTGTAATTTACGCCAACAGATTTGAAAATGTAGACAAATGGGAAGATTTTTAAAGAAAATACCAATTACCAAAACAGACTCAAAAAGAAATAGAAAAGTCAAATAGACTAATGGTTTTTAAAGAAATTAAATTAAGTTTCAACTATATCCCCCCTACAAAAGGCATCAAACCCAGATGGTTTTATGAGTGACTTTACCAGCTCTTTATGGAACAGATAATCTCTATTTTATAAAACCAATTTGTTCTTACGAAGCTAACTTAATTTTGATACCAAAACCAGACAGTGCAAAAATAAAGAAAATTATAAGGCATACTAGCCAATTTCATTTATGAATCTAAGTACAAAAATATATTCTCAAAATAACTTTAGTAGGGTACTAAAAAGTACATCACGATCAAGTAGAGTTTACCCCGATAATGCAAGGATTGGTTCAACAATAGAAAATCTATGGATATAATCCATTGCATTAGCAAACCAAAGTAGAAATAGTTTATTGTCATGTTAATACATGAAGGAAAAGTATGTGATAAGATAATCTCTGAACCTGCAAGGATGGGCCAAGTGGTCCTACCTCAGTCCCCTTGGATTTCACTTGCCCTTTGGAGCTTCTTAGCCCCACTCGACCCCTGAGGATACAGGGTATCCCTTTAATATTCTGACCCCAACGTAGACAAAAAATCTCTTTCCCTAACTGAGACAGGCTGGACATTTTCAAATCTTTGCTCCACTATCCCCCAGCAGAGCAGCATCTGCCAACCTTCCAGTTCCCTCCTAGAGTATTTGCCATCTACAGGGTGAAGACCAAGAGACGCAGAGTCCTTCCTGCAACGCACTGAGGCCTTTCCATTAAATTCCAGTTTCCATTTATTCCACCATCTATCCAACAAACTTTTATTGAGCATCTATTATGTGCCAGTCAAAAATCCCTTCATAGAGCTTAGATTCTACCACAGTATCTTTCCAACGTCTATGAGAAAGGGACCTTGCACATGGAACTGACATAGAATGTGATCTTGTCTTTGAGGTACTCCATAGAGAAACCTGTCTTTCCCCTTGCACACATAACCACACCCAAATACAATAGATACAGTGTTCCTATTCCAAAAATCCCAAAGTTATAGGAAAGGGTAGGTGAATGTGCGCACGTGAGTGTTCCACAAAGCCGGTGAGGTCAGTGTTAATCACCACACACGGTGCAATGAGCAGGACTGTCAGAAACTCACTGGTCACTCACTCTAGACTGCCTGGACAGCAAGTTTGCTGGCGTCTGAGACTCTCCTTTCTCCCATGAGGACAGGCTACTCTCAGCTCAACTCTTCATGGGCCCAGTGGCTTACCCCTGCTAGCACAGGAACTGTAACACCCCAGGAGTCTCGGGTACTGGGCAGCTGACAACCCCAGACAACTCCTGCAAACAGCTGGGCCCCCAAAGCCACACCATCTGCACCAAGCAGGCTGGGCATCCCTCCTTTGACAAGGCTGCTTTCCCAGTTTGCCTAAAAATAGGAGACCCCTCCAGGGGGCAGGAGGGCGAGCCCTTCACTGGAATGTAGACCCATGCTGACCCATGCTGCAGACCCTGGCACCTCTAGGAAGTTGTGGGCATCGGGCAGACAAGGGAGGTAAGGTAAGCAACAAGAGCTTTGAAAAACCATAAAGCTCATCTATAAACACCAAGTATTATCCAGAGAAGCTCAAGAGCCAATAGACACTTCTCTCCCCCATCACACATACCTATACCCAAGCTCTCAATGTCTCTTCAGAATTTTTCCTAAGAACAGTGTGACCTATGAGAACAAAACAGCAGGTACTTTTTGTTAAAAATACCATGCCCCCGGCCAGGTGTGGTGGCTCACGCCTATAATCCTAGCGATCTGGGAGGCCGAGGCGGGAGGATCGCTCAAGGTCAGGAGTTCGAAACCAGCCTGAGAAAGAGCGAGACCTTGTGTCTACTATAAAAAGAAAGAAATTAATTGGCCAACTAAAAATATATAGAAAAAATTAGCCGGGCATGGTAGCGCATGCCTGTAGTCCCAGCTACTCGGGAGGCTGAGGCAGAAGGATTGCTTGAGCCCGGGAGTTTGAGGTTGCTGTGAGCTAGGCTGACACCATGGCACTCACTCTAGCCTGGGCAACAGAGTGAGACTCTGTCTCAAAAAAAAAAAAAAAAAAAATACCATGCCCCCTATTAAAACATAGTTCAGTATTATGAACTGTAATTTATGCCAACAGATTTGAAAATGTAGGCAAATGGGAGATTTTTTAAGGAAAATACCAATGACCAAAATAGACTCAGGAAGAAATGAACAACTTGAATACACTGATGGCTTTTGAAGATATTGAATTAATTGTCACATATATTACCCCTGCAGAAGGCAACAAGCCCAGACAGTTTTATGAGTGAGCTCACCAGCTCTTTAAGGACTTCTCCTGTTGATCCCAAGCACACATGGTGCCCGGGGCTGTGGAATTTGTACCAAACCCTAAAGCATGACAGGTAGTGAGCCAGATTCTGGCACAGCCCTGCAGTATCCATGGCACCCAGAACAATGTCTTGCACGCTATAGGTTCTCGATACATATTTGTTGCATGAACAAATGAGTCATAACCTAGGCAAATTATGAAACACAAAATAGTGCATTAGAACTAAAAAAAATCTACATAAAATTGACAGTTTTCCTATTCCTCGTCATTTTGCAGAGAAATTCAAGTTTGGCTGGAAGAAGAGAGTGGAGAAATCCCTCCAGTGGGTGAGACAGTCGCACAGGGCAGACACAGGCACACTGGCATCTGGGGACACGCACACCTCTGGAAGGAGGGGACGCTTCCCCAGCGACCCTTCCAACAAGTCCCAAAAATTTAAGAATTCTTCATCTTTCACTGGGCCTAGCACAGCCCTTGGAACAATGGGGTTCTTAATACATATTTATTCAATGAATGGGTTGAGTAGGCTGGAACGAGCCCCGTATCAGGGCTGGGGAATTAAGAGCTGGATGGAAAGCAGCTTCTCACAGCCTTTGCCAGCTCTGAGCCCTTTGGACAGGATTCCTCCTCAATTTATTTCGAGGTCCAACCCAACGTTAAGGGCCTCTGGGGCTCATCGTTTCAGGCTTCACATGGCACATAATCCATCACGCCTTTCCAAAGGCCCCTCCTGGCTCTAAACTGGAGCTGTCCGATGAGCATGTTCCTCTTGCTTCTCCCCCAGACCCTTCCTGAGCCTCAGCTCGTGGCACATCTGGCCATGTAGCTTCCTCTTTGATGTTCTTACTCATTGGCTGGCTGTGGGCTTATGATAACTTCCTCCCTCTCCCTTCCCGGCCCCACCGTCCTCTGAGCAGCCAAAATACACACATTGTCCTCCTTTCATCTTTCCCTATAAATCAGCCTCCCCTGGATATACCGAAAGACTTTTTGAGCTAGTGGTTCTACTTCTCGGCTTTTAAGAACCCTTCCTCGGACTTGGTTTCACACCCTGGCTAGATCGCGCTCGTTTCCCATCTGCAGCGCCAGGATGTTGGCTGTACAACCCACTGCGCTTTGTTGGACGACTCAGAA
Organism: Lepilemur ruficaudatus; assembly: GCA_963574885.1. NCBI lineage: Eukaryota > Metazoa > Chordata > Mammalia > Primates > Lepilemuridae > Lepilemur > Lepilemur ruficaudatus. The sequence goes on along the minus strand of CAUYRT010087486.1, from coordinate 19,053 downwards.
AAACGCAATGGTAAAGTATTAACAATAAGTAACACACCGCTCAAGTTTTTGAAGGTGCCTCCCCGGCGTTTGTCAGTGACGGTTATATCACCCTGAAGTGAATCAGAAGGGAAAAGAGGCTATTTAGAAACATGTCAGAAGATGACATATTGTCCTCCACAAACTGGGAAAGTGAAAAAGCAAAGCAACTTGTCCCAGGCTGAATTGTGTTCCCCGCGCCCCCATTCATATGTTGAAGTCCTCACCCTCCCACCCCCACTTCAGAATGTATTTGGATTTGGAGTCATTAAATAGGTGATTAAGTTAAAATAGGTTCATTAGGGTGGGCCCTAAATCAATGTGACTATTATCCCTATTGGGAGAGGAAATTTGGACACAGGTACAAAGAGAAGAGACCATGTGAAACATGCAGAGAAGACAGCCATCTATAAACCAAGGAGAGGCCCCAGAAGAAACCAACCGGGGCAACACCTTGACCACAGACTTCTAGCCTCCAGGATTGCGAGACAACACGTTTCCATTGTTGAATCATCCAGTTTGCGGTACATTGTTATGGCAGCCCTAACAAACTAATATGCAACTCAAATCTCTGTATTTCCTATCAAGAGTACATTAAATACTTACATGTTGATTGTTCAGGCAACTTTTGAACTAGCTCTGCTCATATTTTCAGTATCTAATAATCATTAAATGTTTAGACATGAATTTTTAAAAGTGAAGATTATTCCTGCTGGGCACGGTGGCTCACACCTGTAATCCTAGGATCGCTTGGGCTCAGGAGTTCAAGACCAGCCTGAGCAAGAGCGAGACCCCATCTCTACTAAAAATAGAAAAATGGTGTGTGCCTGCAGTCCCAGCTACTCAGGAGGCTGAGGCAGGAGGATCACTTGAGCCCAGGAGTTTGAGGTTGCTGTGAGCTAGGTTGACACCATCGCACTCTAGCCCGGCAACAGACTGGGACTCTGTCTCAAAAAAAAAAAAAAAAAAAGGTTCTCATACTTTCTGTGAAGTGGTGGTATAGTGTCACTTAAAGTTACTGTATACTGTGATCAAAATGTATACTACAAACTCTAAAGCGATTGCTCATTGTTTTGGGCAATGATACCTCACAGGTGCTATACACGTCTGGTTGTCAGTCTTAGGCTCTGATTACTGAGTTCAGGCATTGTCAGCCTGATTCCTCTCTGACAAAGTTCCCCATTAATTTTTCACCCAATTATTTGGCATCCATTGGTGACCGGATCCATTACCTCATTGAAAGTTGCAACATAGTATATTTCTAATAGCCCTTCTGTATTTATTAAAAGGAATTCTGTTTTAACATGGTCATTGTATACCTGGTTTGTTTGAATCAGGACTCAGTCAGGGTCCACATACTGTCAGTCTGTCCCAGGTTTATCACATGTATATTCTCCATCCCCACCTCCATCCTATTTTTTGCTAACGAAACGGAGTCATTTCTGTTAGAGAATTTCTTATACTCAGTATTTCATCCTCATAATGTTCATTCCTCTAGTCCCCATTTATCCTGACTGGGTCCTGATTCAAACAAATCAGCTATAACGTTTTTTTTTTTTTCCAGACATTCATGAAATGTTAATTATGGACAGAATATCAGGTAAGGAATTATTTTGTTAGATATGATAGTGGAATTATGATTTAAAAACTTATCTGTTAAAAAGATACAGATATATTTATGATGACATAATACGGCATCTGGCATTTGTATACAAGGTAAATTGAGGAACAGGAATAAAATTTGCAAAATGTTTTTAATTTTTGAAGCTATGTATATAGAAATTCGTTATTCTATTCTACTTTTGCATTGTATTAAAAAATCCCTAATATAGAACTGGCCAGCTTTTCCAAATGACTTAAACTGTAATAAATACATGCATGTTTAACAAAAATTTCCTTTGAACTATATCCCCAAAGGCTGGATTATTAGAAAACGAACCTGACTTTTGAACATTTTATTCCTTGTATTTAAAAAAATAACAAAACAAAATAAAACCAATCAACCAAATTAAAAACACTATATTAAGACCTTAATATTTAGCTGGAGATATCAACCTCTTAAAAGTAGTGATCAAATGAGCAAACATCTTTAAGAATTAGAATTGTCTCCTACTATTTGCAAATATCTACTAAGCCTACCATCATCAGCTATTATTGGTCATAATGAATTCTTCTGACTATATTTGCAAATACAGCTTGTTAACCAAGTACTCAATGTTCTAAACATTTTGTTTGCGCCAAATTCTGTGGGAATCATAATTTTGAAACTGGGAGTTAAAAACACAGGTTGCCTCATTGCCAATGTGTTTGTTCAGTCCTGGATGTCAACATAAAATATTGGTATCTGCCTATTTAGAATGACATGTTTTCAAACAGCCACACCATTTTAACTCATGTAGTGAAGAAAAATGGCAATGAAATCCAAATAACAGAACTATTAACCCTTACTTTCCATTTCACTCCAATTCATTTCACAGTAGAGCTGTAAGAATCAAACTGATCAGATTTTTGACTCACTGTGGTGTATTAATGCAGGAAAGCACAATGCCAGAATCTAGCAAACCTGACTTTTAAGTCACAATTCATTCACTATTGTTGGGAGACTTGGCCCAGTAATTTTCAATTTCTCTAGTATATAGCCCTTCAAGATTACTCAGAGGACTAATTTTTGATTTTATAAAACTTCACAGTTTGTTTTCTTACTGACAGCAGGAGTCAATGTAATTCATCTACTCTGAACGTTTTGATGAATGCATGGATGAATGAAAAGCCTCAAAGTAAGTAGCAGTAGCAAACTGGGAATAGCCTAGTCACAGCTGCACTTTTAAAAAATGCCTCATAAGAGGGCCGGGCGCGGTGGCTCACACCTGTAATCCCAGCACTCTGGGAGGCCGAGGCAGGAGGATTGCTTGAGGTCAGCAGTTTGAGACCAGTCTGAGTGAGACCTCATCTCTTCCAAAAATAGAAAAAAATTAGCCAAGTGTGGTGGCACACACATGTAGTCCCAGCTACTCGGACTCAGAGGCTGAGGCCGGAGGATCACTTGAACCCAGGTGCTGGAGGTTGCAGTGAGCCATGATGACACCACTGCACTCTACCCAGGGAGACAGAGCGAGACCCTGTCTCAACACACACACAAAAGCTTGATTTCAATGAAATTTCAAGAAATTGTAAACTGTGAGGTATCAAATTATTAAGAAAAACACCTAAATTACAAATAACTCACGTTTGTACACCCACTGGCCGTTCTAAACCTTTTCCCTTTTAGTGTTGAAGCTCTAGGAACTGTTTTTAAAAAAAAGAAACCCTGAAGCTTTTAAAATGAGTTCAGAAGTACATGGAAAAAGGCAATTAAGGGTAGGAATTTGAGAGCTCAAAGAAAGGGGAAGGTGGGCAAAAGATCCTCATATAGTAACCCCAGAGGTAGCACCCTAACCACTAAGCATTTCTTCTAATTTTTTTAAGTTTCACTTTAATGCCTAAAACTCCATGAACTAGGCCTAGCAATTAGCAAATACCCTTTGTGAAGAATATAATTTTCAGAAGAGAAAGGGGATTAGCAATCATTAACTTCTTAGTAATAAACAGTGTGGAAAATTTTCTTTCCTCCTACATCCTGAGATCAGCTTCCCTAAGAGCAGGAGTTTCTGACAGAAGTAAACAATAATTTGGGAACCAGAAGCACTTGCTGGGGAAAGGACAGGAGTGTAGGTAGCACAGTGGCACTGGAAAAATGAAATGCAGGGGAAAATAGGTGGCAAACTTCTGAATCTGCATAGCAACACTGCTAGGCTGAGGAAAAACGTTAAAAAAAAATCAAATGCTCCTTTAAAAAACATTATCTGGATGGGCACGGTGGCTCATGACAGTAATCCCAGCACTTTGGGAGGCCAAGGTGGGAGGCTCGCTTGAGGCTAGAATTTGAGAACAACCTGGGCTACATAGTGAGAACCCATCTCTATAAACAAATAGAAAAATTAGCTGGGCGCGGTAATGACCTCCTATAGCCCCGGCTACTTGGGAGGCTGAGGCAGGAGGAGAGCTTGTGCCCAAGAGTTTGAGGTTGCTGTGAGCTATGATGACATCACTACACTCTAGGCAGGGTGATAGAGCAAGACTGTCTCAAAAACACACACACAAAAAAACACATTATCACACATAATATAGTTCAACTATTCTGAAGGTACATTCACCACATTTGGAGTACATCATAGAAGCCTAAATATAATGTATGTACTGATTTTACAGTAAAATTTGTTTCAGCTTTCTTAAATTCCTGGTCAACTTTAGGAACATGGCTGTACTATACTGACAAATGCTGCCCCTAGATAACGTAGCAAATCCAGCCTGGTTTCACTATTTGTCATACAGACAATTCCATGCATTTTATGGGTTTAAAATACACAAACAGATAAAGCTCAAACCTTTGTGTAACACACTTTTGAAACGGGGATACTTTTAATTAAAAATAACCTCTATCTGAATAAGCAATTATGAATTCTACAACAAAAAATATTTCTACCTGGCAGACTAAACCACATCAATAGACATTTTTTCCTTTTACTAAATTAACTAATATTTACTACCATATAGTTTTTATGTGAAAACTGGTACAGTAAAAAAAAAAAAAAAAAACAAAACTACAGTCAAAATGTTTATGTTAACCAACCAATCAATTATGTTCTGGAAATTTCTGCAGAGCTTTCTTCCCAAAGTGTTTTCCAATCAAATCCCTTTTCTCCAGTAAGGATTAACACAAACATAAACTGCTTAATAATAGCCTTTATTCTCATAGGTTATTCTCATAGGTTTACTTCATTTGATAAGGAAATAGATACTGGACAATTTCAAAACTTCTCTGAACTTGGCATTAAAAACTAAAACCTCAGTCATCAGAATTCCTATATCACAAAACAGCCCTTGGAACAACTGAGTTTTCAGTTAGACTTTAATCTTAAATGAAGTGTGTATGTGGTTTTATTAAACCGCCTGTCACAATGGACAAACTGGATGCCTTTCCATGAATGTCTACTTATCCCCACTGACACCACCAAATGCAACAGAACACGGTACTTACAATTTAATAAAATTCTAACAGTGAACATTTCCTATGGGTTTTGGTTTCTAATACCTGCCTACCTATAAGAGTTGATAATTATTACCTGTTCAACAATTACAGAAAAAATTTTTAAAATTAAGAAAAGTTCTAAATTTGAGGTATGTAAAGAATATTCATGTAAGATTATAAAGTAGTCAAGATTTCCTTTTACTCAAAAAAAATCACTTCAGGGTTGATCTCCATGTACAAAAGACAAGATCAATCACATTTATCACTGGACACAAAGGATATTCCAAAGGTCATTAAAAACTGTAATCTCAAGAAAAATTATTTTTAACTTTTATATTTCATTATCAAGACCATACTTGCTTAACAAGATAATACTATTGATACAAAACATACAGTATTTACACTTAACTGTACAAAATAATTTAATGTTTATAAAAATATTAGAATGTTTAGTTGACTGACACAGTCTTAAGTAATTTCTTCTAGAGAAGTATATAGTAAGACCACTGATTTCCATTTCATTTCCTTTTTAATAAGTCAAAAAAGGGATGCTGCAATGCTTCATCCAGAGTAATTCTTTTAGTTGGATCATATTCTAACATTCTTCGAACCAGGTCAAACAGTTTTTCATGTTCTTCATCATGACAAAGCATAAATTCCTAGGGGGAAAAACGTTTTTGTTTAAAAAAATAGATTAATAACAGTGAAAATATTTTTTTTAAAACTTTAATCTTTTCTCCTTTACCTTTAATGGTTTGCAGCGTCTCCTAACATATCTACCAGCAGAACTATGTTCATCCCAATCTAGCTGGTTATGGTGAAAATACTTGCGTTTTCTAGAGGAAAAAGAAGTCTGGATTAGTAAAATAACAAAAGATCCACATCTTTACCCTGCCCCAACCATGGGACGAGAAACAGACATAAGCATAAGCAGCTCAATTTTTAAAAATCTCAGCAGCAACTAGCAGACACCTTATATAACATCTTCCTTTATTTTCCATCCTGTGAGGTTTTAATATCCCAACTAAGTTGTTTCCAAATACCATAGACGGAACAATGCCAGCTTTAAAAATAGAGGTCTCCTGCATGCATTCCTGTAAATTCTGATTTCACTAGATCTGGACTATGTCTGGAAATCTTTAAATAACTCTGGTGACTTCTGCAGTGAAGCTGCATTTGGAAATAATACCTTGTCCAAGGACACACATGCTGGTTAGTAACAGTATACATTTCAAACTTAGATTGATATGACTCTAAAAAACAGGCTTTTTCATGTTCTATGTTATTATTTATACATCAACTTAAGAAAGCATTCATGCAAAGGTAAACTACAGTATTAAAAAAACCCACCATTTTGTTTACTAGATCACAAGTTAAATACTGAATTTTTAAAAATATGACTTTAAGAAAGGAGGTAAGATGCAGTTTAAGTTATCTCTAATACATAAAAAATTTCAAAATCTGCAGTCCTTGGAACATGCGTTGTAACAATGTTGGGTTTTCTGCAGTTTGAATATAGGCCATTGTATGTACCTAATAAAGGGCTTAAAACATCTTAAGACACACCTTGTTTTCTGGATCATGTGTGGTGGTAGGGGTCCCAATATTCGTTCCATCATCGCCAGGTGCTCTTTACTATCATGAGTCTAAAACACACAGGAAAAAGAAATTTAGCACACTCCATTTTCCTATAAGCACATTCAAAGGGAACACAAGAAAATGGTGCCAATATAGAAGGATCAGACAGCTACACAATTTACATTACACCATACTTCAAAGATGGAACAATACCGAATGGGCTGTACTATTTGGTGCAACAGTCTCTGAGATGGTAAAATCTAAAACCAAGCAGTTTCCTTGTTTATTTGTATTTCTTACACTGTTTTAACTGAAGATGACTGGGGAAGATTACCAGAAAAACTGTTTCCTCCTCATTTAATCAGCTGCTTAACCAAAATTAACCTCCCAGCAATCAGTCCACTTATTAACACTTACTAATCCCAAGCAATGGAAGTACACAGTCCCACTAATTCTCACAACAATCCCGAGCCAGGTATGTGAGAACATGAGTGTTAAAGAGGTTAAAATACTAGCTCAAAGTCACACAGTTCACAAACAAGGAAAGTTGAGCTATAAACTCAAGTTAAAGCTCATAATCCTTATACTATATAGTAATATAGTATAAGGATTATACTATAATATAGTATAACTATATAGTAATAGAGCCTTGGCTTGGCCATATTATACTATAATATAGTATAACTATATAGTAATAGAGCCTTGGCTTGGCTAAAATATTTAATAGAATAGAGAAAACTGTCAAATTTAACAGCTGAAATGGTATGCTTCTAGAGCAGAGACTGGCAAACTTTTTCGGAAAAGGGCCAAATAGTAAATATTTTAGGCTTGGCTGGTCACAAATGGTTTCTGTTGCATATTCTTCTTTTTGTAAAAACAGGCATTAGGCAGGATTTCACCATGGGCCAGTTTGCTAACCGTAGTTCTGGAGAGCAGAGGCTGTGTGTAACTGCTTTGTAAAATCTATTAATATCAACTATTGTGCCCTGCATATTGCTTTCAAAACATTGTTATTAATTCATGGCAGGAATAAATAATACTAGCTCCACATTTTTAAAAAAGTTCCTTAGTTTCAGAATATTTTGCACTGTGGAATTAAAATATAAACCGCCTCTTAAATAGTCTGCACTTCATGTAAGACCTCAAAGTGACTTATAATCACAGAAATCATTTGAAGCATCCATCTTATGTAAGTCAGAATGAAGAAAGCATATACTCTGATGAACTTTTTCTTACCCTACAACTCACTAATACAAACCAGACACTACCCCTTCCTAGGACTAATTGATAGCCATGGTTCTAAAGCACTAAGCTTGTCTATAAACTCGGAGTACTTTTTAATAGGATCTCTGCAGATGAGACAGAAACTCAAGTCTTGTGGGGTGCCCTACAAGCAGCAAACTCGTAATAGTGCAACAGCCCCCTAAGTGACTCAACCTATCATAAACAGCTTCATCCCCCTGTACTGCTCCAACTTCAAATCAACCTCAGTAACACCGAGCTGGGATTTCCACAACCCCTTCCTCCCAAACCCTGTACCTGGCCAGGACTTTTAAAAAGCTATCTACTAACAACTATTACTATCATTTCATAAAAAGAACATTTTTTTAAAAGAACATTTTAATACCAAAAAAATGAACGATAATCTCTAAATAAAGGTCAGAATGGCAATCATACAGAATCATCTTCATTTACTTTTGAAAACTACTGACTCCTAGAATAAAACATTTTAATACTTTTCAAAATATGTGAAGTCCTTTATTGGTCAGTCCTTGCCTATTGTCATGTTTTTCCCTTGTACACAAGATACTCTGACAACACGATTCTTCCCTTACAATACATTCCTTTACTCCTCTGTGCATTTACAGATACTATTTCTTCTTCCTTATACACCCATCATACTACAGTTTTCTGATAAACTCCTACTCTTCTTTTTTTTTTCCCCTTTGAGACAGGATCTTGTTCTGTTGCCCTGGCTGTAGAGCAGTGCTGTCATCATAGCTCACAGCAACCTCAAACTCTCGGGTTCAAGCGATCCTCCTGCCTTACCACCCTGATTAGCTGGAACTTCAGGCATATACTACCACGCCCAGCTACACTTTTCTATTTTTAGTAGAGACAGGGTCTCACTCTTGCTCAGGCTGGTCTCTAGGTCCTGATCTCAAGCGATCCTCCCACCTCGGCCTCCCAAAGTGCTAGGATTATAGGTGTCAGCCACTGCACCTGGCCCTACTCTTCCTTCTAGCATTGGCTTCAATCCCTAACCTCCTCGGTAATGCTTTCTCTAAAGAAATGTAATTTTTAACCTTTCCTGGGTTCCTCCTACCTACACTTTGTACATCGTTCCATTACAGCTAATATCACACTGTACTGCAATAGTTTTCTCGTGTCTTTTGCATGACTTGAGGACAGAGATGTTATCTTTTCACCTTTATATGCCTGGTGCTTAGAAATGCCTAAGGCATCGATTGTAAGTATTAAGCATCTGTAACTAATGAAATGAAAACATATGACAATAGAAACCACACATGAAGCAGGCATTAAAAATGCCAATCACATGCAAAATGAACTATGACTAGTAGCATTTCATTCAACTGTGGCTTTAGAGAAGGATAATCATTACCTCAAGAATAATAATCTATGGCAGCTTTCCAATAAGGAAGTCAAAACTTAAACATGCCTTTAACATTTAAAATTCATTATTATTAATTGAAATTTACTAGACACATACCTGAAAGACTGTGAAACCAAGGTAATATTCAATGAGAATGCAACCTATGCTCCAAACATCACAAGGCTGAGACCAACCTAAAGCTATTTAAAAACAAATATGAACATTTTACTATGCAACAACTTTAACTGGCAACACACTGAATCCTTTCCTACATGGGTATTCCCTTTACATAGCCCATTAGGGAGAATATGACAACAAATTCAGGGTTTATATTTTCTGTTTTATATTGAACATTTACCTAAAATTTAAAGTAATGTAAAATTCAAAATTCGGTTCCTCAGTCACAGCAGCCACGCTACAGAAACTCAGCTGCCCACGGTGGCTAGTGGCTACCATACTGGGTGCAGATATGGAATATTTCCATCATTGCGGAAAGTTCTATTGACCAGGGCTGTATAACATCTCAATTTTCTTACCCCTTTACCAATCCTCTACTCTAGGTAAATATCATTAGTTTGCTTTTTCTGAACCTACCACGTCTTGCTGGACTTTAAAAAAAAAAAAAATAGGAAGTGGAGGAAACATCTGATTCCACAAAAACATTTTAACTATCTAACCTCAGTTTGACCTTACTTTTGTAATCAGCTTATTCCATTTAACTCTCTCTCAGACAGCACCTGATCTGAACTTTTCCCATTGTCTCCAAGCCCACAAATCCACCTGACTTCCCTGCTCTATTAACATGTCCTGATCTCTAACTTTTAATTTTGCTGCATAAGAAGCACACTCCCTTAGAGTTCCTTCTTATTTTAAAACTCTGCACCTTAACGCATTCTTTCCCAGCCTTTCTCACATCAAGGGTTATCACAAAAGCTCATCTTAGAGAAGCCCCTCTTTTCCTGACCTTTATCCACCCTCTGTCTAGATAGTTGCCAGCCAACCGCCAACCAGCTTTCTGACTAGCACCATACTTTTGTGAAGACATGAAAATAGGTACCCATGTAACTTCAGAATCATATTGGTGTGATGTACTTAGCTAACAGAGCCTGTTCTCTCATGATCATTTAAGATTAACTTGTTCAAAAATAACCACCACCTGGAATATCTTTCACAGATGGCATCACATTTTTACCACTAAGGAAAAAATTTATAGCAATGTCCACATTTTTTATGAAAATAGAAAATGTTTTCTGAACACTACTAAGAAGATACTACCTGCCACCACTCCCCAATAAAAGCTGTAAGAACAACAATCTCTTCTTCAATTACAGCAACTGACAGTCCAGTGTCTACTGACCCAAAATGACCTCTGGAGCTCTGTAGTGCCGTGTAGATACCAAAGTACTGTGATGCTCATCATCATACGTTGCACTTCCAAAGTCGACAACTTTGATATCTGTGCTTTTCAGTGTGCGTTCATCACGTTTCTAAAGAGATACAGTTGAGTAAATATGAAACTCAGTAAGGATATGAAATATTTTATAGCACTATTCAAAAGGTTTGCATAAGAACTATTTTTCTGGATTGTCAACATAAGCCTGTGAGAAAGGCAAAGGATTACTCCTTTTTTGGTTAAATATTACGATACAATGAGGCTCAGAAGTGAAATTCCTCATCTACGGGTCACCAAGTTAAATTAATTTTAAAGACCACCACCAAAATTAAAACAAGTCTTTTAACTTACCATTTTAGAATTATATTTGACTACATAGTCAGACTTCACAAATAAAATGTTTTCAGGCTTCAGATCTGTATGGGTTAATTTATTATGATGCAAAACTACAAGAGAACAAAAAGACATTATTAGATTCATTTGCAAATTTATTTTGCCTAGCAGGGAAAGGAAGATTATCAGTGGATACAATGGCCAGTAGGGGTTTCCTCTTTACCTATAAAATGTATATTTTTAGTGACAATGTTTTGATATGTTGCTTGTATAATAAACACTTAAATTTTCTAGTGTTTAAAGATTTATCATGTATACTTACAGTTTATTGATTGGCAGATCTGATATGCCATCTGCCTGATGTGGTCAATCTGAAATGGCAGAAAGCTGTTTTCTTTAATGAAATCATAGGTACTAAGTCCCAGCAGTTCAAACACAATACAAACATGACCATGATGATCAAACCATTCTAGCATCTGGACACACCGGCTAAAATAGATCAAAATAATAATTCAGTTCACGGAATCCTGATTATTTCATGTAATACGATGCTTCATAGTTCAAATTTATACTTACAAGACACTGTTGGGATCAGTACTATTTAAATGCTCTAATACTTGGATTTCTGAACGAGCTGCTTCACGGTAACGGCCTACATTTTTTACAATTTTCACTGCTACATGCATGCCATCCCTTAAAAACAAAATTAAGATGAAAATGGTAAATGTACAGGAGAGGGTTGAAGCCATGTATCCTCTAAAAGCATGATCTTAATTACCAATTCCTCTGTGCTATTATTCTAAAATAATCTTCAATAAATCTTTCAGAGTATATTATACTAGATTTCATGTAACATCTTTTCAAAACATTGACAAAATATACTTTATATGAGGTGATGATTCCCTTAATACTTATGAATTTTAATGTTTGTTCCTAGAATTTTATATTCACCTAGATTTTATACAACAAAAGCTAAAAAAAGTATAAAAATATAAACCAAGAATAGAGTATGCTACTGCTGAAAGCACTCATTCATTCACCCACCAGGCTAGACTTACTCCATGCCATAGAGTGCATAGGTAATCAATGAAGAAAAGACAGGGCCTGACTAAATCCAAATTTTGCATAAAGGATTTGCTCTGTGAAGTTTGGATTTGGTCAATGGGCTGCACCTGGGGATCTACAGGGCCACATGTGGCCTTGAGGCCGCAGGTTCCCTACCCTTTCTTCACAAAAGCGGTGACACAGAACTGAGCCCTGAAAGATAGCTGTGAGTCTGACAGACTGGGAGGGAAACAGAACATCCAGGTAAAGGAGTCACCAACCATAAAGTCACAAAGCCAAGAAAACCCTTAGCACATTTACTGATTCAACTACACAGAAATATCTATAGGGTAGGAAAGTGGGCTTTCGAAGGCTTCCTAAAAAGTATAGAGTCAGAGCCATAAATGAATTTGAGGAAATCAATTTGCAAATCTTCACCTTCCTTTTGTCCTCTTTTCTAGGATTTGCCTGGAGATAAGCCAGCATTCAAGTCTCCTTTTTCATTTTGGCCTTTCCACTTTACAAAAGAAAAGAAAACCTCACCCATCCCTTATTAGTATATCAAGATGTATGCCACAGGTTATAAACATCTTTGGGGCAAACAAACACAGGTACTCTAATAGCCAGGAAACAAACCTTTTTCCATGTCCAATAGTTTCCAATTCATTGCTTTCAACGAGGTCCCAATAAATGTGGGCTGATAAATCATTTAAAAAAATTTCTGATGATAGTCCCCCTATGATGTTTGGCATATATGTCAAGACTTCAAAGAACTTTTATAAAATTACTGTGACAAAACTCCTACTCCCATCTATTTAATTATATTACCAAAAAGTTTTCTCAGTGAAAAATGAAAAAAGAAAACAGACAATACTCAACAGTGAGATATTTATCTATGGATATATGTACTCATTTTTTAGAAGCCCCAATCATCCCAATGAAAGACACATTCCAATAAAATCCTGTTTTAGGTCTAATAAATATAAAAATTTATAATATATTGGTACTTTGATCAATTGAATACTATTATTTGGAATACCTCAATTAAATAAATACTCAGAGACTTAGAATCTCAGGAAATTTTAAAAGGACATTAATGGGACAATTGGTGAAATCTGAAGAAGGTCTATAGATTAGCTGGCAAAATTTGGAAATATAACATATAAAATGATAAATATGATAAAATGTAGACATTTGGAAAATCTGGGTAAAGAATATAAGAAACTCTTTGAACTATTTTATCAACTTTTCTGTGACACTGAAAATATTTTAAAGTTCAATTTATGTTCACATTTTTGTTGCAGAGAAACAAGACAATAAAAGTTAATCTAGGATAATATTCTTTATGGAAAGTAAAACGAAAATAAGTTCAAGAACAAAACACGTCTAAGTATTCAAGAAGAGTTTGTTTATGGTTGATGGTAGGTTATTAAGTGGCCACAATATTTAGTTCCCTCAAATACATTTAAAAAGAGAAAAGGTTTTTTTTTTTTTTAAAAATTAAGGTTTATAATAAGCTGCAAATTATATCCTTCCTATTTTATGATAAAAAATTTTAGAAATGTGCAGTTTCACTAAATTGTTTAAGAAGTTCACTTACAAAAAAGTTTGCAAGCCACAGAGGAGAAGTCTTGCAGGAAAATGGTAAAATGAGACAGAGAGGGTCCAATCACAAAGGGATTAGTATGCCTCATTAAAGAATTTGGACTTTATTTCTGTAGGGCTTAATATAATTTCTTTGTTGTTTAGGAAGCTAACTCTAACATGCAAGATTAGATAGGCTTTATTGCCTCTGCAATCCAAAAGCTGAATCTTTACTGGAACACCCACTTTAATTTCAATAAACTCCATCTGATAAAATCTGTCAGTATTCTTGATAAAAATCCACATTAATGGTAAATAAATCATACACAGTTCAAGAAATTTTGTTGTATATTATACCTCCCAGAAAAACACGTGGCTACCATTTAAATATATTTCATCTAGGCCGGTGCGGTCGCTCAAGCCTGTAATCCTAGCACTCAGGGAGGCCGAGACGGGCGATTGTTTGAGCTCAGGAGTTCGAGACCAGCCTGAGAAAGAGCGAGACCCCATCTCTACTAAAAATAGAAAGAAATTAATTGGCCAACTAAAAATATATAGAAAAAATTAGCTGGGCATGGTGGCACACGCCTGTAGTCCCAGCTACTCGGGAGGCTGAGGCAGAAGGATTGCTTGAGCCCAGGAGTTTGAGGTTGCTGTGAGGAGCCAGGCTGACGCCACGGCACTTTAGTCTAGGCAGAGTGAGACTCTGTCTCAAAATATATTTACATATATATTTCATCTAAATTATCAATCCTTCGCCACCAAAAATATCAGACGTTCAAAAAAAAGAACTTACATGCCATGATCAATGCACTCTACAACTTTGCCAAAGGCTCCTTCACCCAAAGTTTCCACGATTTCATCTAAAGTGAGGGAGGGGGATGGAAAGAGGTGTAAGTACCCAAGTACAAATTATCTAGTTATTCAAACAATGAATGCTTAAGTGTGGAATATTTTCAAATGATCTCTATCAAAGCATAACTAAGGTTTCAGCACTCAAATTATTTTAGTTTCAGCTGCTACAAAAACAATTAGATAGAGCTATCTTTCTTGTTCTAATCTCAAATTCCATTGATTATTTTGGAACTTTAGAATAGAAATATTTAAATTCTACAGAAAAGAAGAAATACAAAAGAATAAACAAACCCACAAAAAACAAAACAAAAAGTAATGAAGAGTTCTTTAGCCCCCCGCTGACAAACTATTCTTAAAAAGATTATTCTGTGTGCAAAGTTTAAAAAGTGTTGAAAAGTATTCTATACATCTTGCTCTTAGAACGTCTCCACTTTGACAGATCAGGTGACCCTCCTCATCATCCTCTATACTCCTGGATCTTTTCCTTCGGTGGCTCTTCTGGAACGGCAAGTGGGCAGCACCAAGATCATCCAGCCAATCAATATATCAGAGTGAATTCAGGGCAGAATACGCAATTCATTCAGCGGGGAGATATTCAGGCATTCAGATAAGCACCAGGCCACGAACAGTTGGCAGGAGCAATTTCAAATTCAGTCCCCAGAAATTCACAGGGCACAGTTTATGTTACAGAAGAAAAACATGGCAAGGAACAGATTTTCAGATAAGATACTTAAAGTGGCAATAGAAAAAAAACAACACAATTGTCTCTTTAAAATACTGATTTAATTGAAGTCTGAAATTTAAAGAATGCAATGTCATGATTTACTAATCTCTTGCTATAAATAGCATATGCTGTGAGTTGAGATGTCTAGTTTGTCAGAAAAATGTTTTAAAATGTCAAGATTAGTCGAAATTGTTCTTAGCAATATATAAAAATATTCATGATTACAATAAAAGGGAAAAATAAAGGCTAATTTTAATGTTCAAGCTAATACAAGCTACTTCTACTGAAGAAAACTTGGGGAGAAAAACAGTAATTCAAAATTTACTGATTAAATAGGTGAAGATGTCTGAATGTAAAAAAAAAAAGGCAAGCTTTTTGGATAATACGGTTTCCCATTCAGCACCCATTTTCACAATTTCAACAGAATTGATTGCAGACAATAATGCACTGTGCTATGGAACTAGCTACTACAAGCTAATAACACTTAAGTATCCACTAGTGCAATCTGCCATATAATTTCCAAGTATCTGGGAATGAGTTTCTTTTAATGTAAAAAAATAAGATAAAAGAAAAGATGGGTGCATCATTTTTTCATAAAAATATATTACAAACACAAAAATAAGATAATTTTATTATTAAAATCAATGAACTCATGATCTGGTCTCAGAATATAAGTAAATGTGGGCAAATGAGGGCTAGCTAATAAATATACAGATCAACTATGAGAAAATGGAAGTTTCCTTTAAGGATTTAACATAAATATAACTATAATACATCCAAATAGTATTATGTATGTGTAAAGAAACATTAGAAACTTATCAGCTCATTAAGAGCTTTTATGCACAAATAAGAATCCACTCAAAATAAAAACAAAATCAATCATACCGAATGTGAATGATGACTTGAACCAAAGCGTCTATTAGGCTTCCTTTTAGGACTGCTTCTCCTGCTTCGGACTGAAGATTTACTGCAGTGGATTCGATAACTGCTTTCAATGTCTCTGGGATAATGTCTAGGAACATACCCTTCACAGTAGTCATTCCTGTATTCATCAATGTATCTCCGGTCCCGATAATCTCTCTCATTCAAGGACCTTGCTTCTAAATAATGACTGTGAACACATTAAAGGATTTCAGATTACTCTCTTCATTCTGGAGTAATGTGGTTCAAACAAAACATCCTCTTCAAGAACTCTTGGTTTAAAGAGCTAACTCAATAAAAGAAAAAAAATTTAAATTGATGAATTAGAATTTATATTTACCTCAAAGTTTAACAAATCATTTTACTTTAACAATCAAGTAAATGGGCCCATTATACAGATTGTTGTCAAGCACTTCACACCAAGGATTTGACCCAAAGCTTGGGTGAAATCATTAATTTATTATTACTTAAATGTTCCTTTACCTTCTTGGAGAAAGTTAAAACCAAAACTTCATGAAACTGCTGTTCTGAAACTCATCAGTCTTATGATACAGGCATCTAAGCTTTCTTTCCTCTCTCACAGAAGCACACACAATCAGAGGCAGGCAAAACATGATTCCTTTCTCTTTTAATGTAAGTGCATTTTAGATACTTCTGGACACAGAGAATTCTTTCATGAAAGGTGTATTTTAGCTATAAGGAGACTAAAATTTTTCCAGCCCCTTCATTTTACCAACAACTAAATTAAGATCCCTAGAAGGAAAATGATTTGCTATGGTTATAGAGCACATTAGTGTCAAAAACTGAAATATTTTCTAACTGCTATTACACAGGCCATTTTTATTACACCTATCACCTGTCCTGTCTTCCTCTCCTCTTTACATTTCTAGCCTTCTGTTATTCCTGTTTGACAAATAGACTTTTGAGGACTGCCTCAGGCACTGAAGACATCTAAAATAAAA
Organism: Lepilemur ruficaudatus; assembly: GCA_963574885.1. Classification (NCBI taxonomy): domain Eukaryota; kingdom Metazoa; phylum Chordata; class Mammalia; order Primates; family Lepilemuridae; genus Lepilemur; species Lepilemur ruficaudatus. Next base: position 1,959 of record CAUYRT010087486.1, on the reverse strand, counting down.
AAGGGATCCTGGAATTGCTTGCCTAAGATTACAATAGTCCCACTACCCTACTTCCCTTTGCATTTCTAATTTCTTCATTCCTGCTGGAGAAATACATAAATACAACAGAAAACAGCATCATCAAGTGCCATAGTGCTTGCATCTGTAGATCCCTTTGAGAATCTGATGAAACCTATGACCCTTTTCCCCAAGAAGCACACAAATGCATACACAAGACTTGGCAAGGAATTTCATAAAGGTCATGGATCTTAGGAAGTTAAGCAGCATTGATGGGATGGAAAAGGAAGGACATAGATTTAATTGGCCCAGTGTCCCATCCCCTCTCTACCTGGGATGAGTGTCCTCTTCAACAAAGTGCGAAGCTTCAAGAGGGATGCACATGGAGCACTGAGGGAGAGAGGGGACACCTGCCCAGTCAGACAAATCGGCTAAAATAATCCTAACAAGCAATGGAGTGACAGATGTTGACTAACTGCCCTCACCAACCCCTTTCCTTTCCCAGAGTATGCTGTCATTTTTTTCCCCAGGGGGGCTGGTTTAAGCAGTGTCTGGAGCCAACAGGCCCGGTCATAGCCTTGATTTCCTATGCCTGAGCCTTACCCTCCCCCTCATAGCTTAAGTTTCTGTTTCCCAGGAATGGTAAGTTTCGCTTTGCAGCCAATGACGTGGCTTTGCATTTGCTATCCCTCTGATTGGATGCTTTTGGATGCCTTATTTACATATCTGGACCTAACTCCCCAAATGCTTCCTGATTGGTCAGCCCTTTTTTCACTTAATTTGCATTGTGACTGGGCGTTCCCCTCTCACTTGTCTATAAAAGCTATAACCTCATGCTCAATAAACGAGACTTGATCAGAATACTGTCACGTCTCCGTCTCTTGCCCCATCCCACTCCCGCTCCCTCCTCCAGGTTCTGCGAATAACATACCCGCGGGTAGGGACAACGTGGCGCCCAACATGGGGCTTGGATACGAGGGAAAAAGTGACGAGGAAGGCGCTGAAGAAGGCTGGCGATAAAGCGAAAGAAGAAAAAAAATCCTTCGGCCACCACGGGAACCTGCCGTGCCAGGACTGGAGGTAAGTAAGTGCGCCTGAATACGGGACAAGAATTAAGCCAGCACCAAATTTATGTAAAACAATTAAAAGAAGCACTAAAGACGCGAGGGGTAAAGGTTAAAGGTGATGATTTGTTTAGATTTTTTGATTTCATGAATGATCTAATATGCAGTTTTACTAAACATGTGGTTCATAAGACGTGTGAAGCAAATTCATATTTGCAATGGGTAAAAAGTATTAAAGCCTTTCTCTTCAAACATTCTGCTAAAGCTCCACAAAGCAGTATTTCTAAATATGCTTGGAAGAACTAAGTTAAATGTATAGTACTTGCCTTTACTAGTCATTCTTTATACTTGCACAATTATGTAGTAAATATGTTTACAGGGTTTATTATGTTTACAGTTTAAGCTAATTTCTGTAGTTGCACTTTTATATTTTTAGTATTGCTTTAGTAAAAAAAAAACAAAACAAATAATTTGTTTAAAATAACCAAAGAGTAGTTATAATGCATAGTTTGTATTAAATTGCCATATTTCTTATGCTTTTAAAAAATACTGTTTACCATAAAAATGTTTTATTACAAATCCAAAACTCTTTAGGCAAAATGCTACAGGTAGAATCCTACTTTAATGAAATGGAAGTATGTAAAGACCCTGTGCATGCGTTCAGCAAACGTTTATTGAATGCCTGCTGTATGCATAGTGCTGTGCTAGGCCCTGGGGTAAGAGTTGTCAGCTTCAAAGAAATCTAACTCAGTCCTCATCCTCAAGGAACTTATAAATGTGTAAATGAATTTGTAAACAATCAAAAGTAGGGGTAAGCAGAATCAGGCAAAAGGGAAAATGTTCTAGGTTGCAGTATACCTGCAAAGATAAAGTGTGCCAGGACTATACATTTCCTACC
>CAUYRT010087483.1:0-60036 GCA_963574885.1 Lepilemur ruficaudatus | reverse complement strand
ATTTTGAGTCTGTAAATGACTATAACTAGGAAGATAGTAGAAGTAATGCCTTTAGAAGTAATTAAAAGACAAAATTCTCCTGTCTTGCCTTTGAAATTAAAAGACCCTCACGGAATCTGCAAAATATCAGCTGGAATAAGTTTCAATGATGGAGGTTTAGGAGGAAGTAGGAAGAAAATTCCCTGATGATTAGTGGCATACTGTTTTTTTTTTTTATTTCAGCATATTATGGGGGTACAAATGTTTAGGTTACATATAGTGGTCTTGGCCCCTCCCCCCCGAGTCAGAGTTTCAAGCGTGTCCATCCCCCAGATGGTACGCATCACACTCATTATGTATGTATATGCCCATCCCCTCCTCTTCCCTCCCATCTGCCTGACACCTGATGAATGTTATTCCGATATGTGCACTTAGATATTGATCAGTGAAACCAATTTGCTGATGAGTACATGTGATGCTTGTTTATCCATTCTTGCGATACTTCACTTAGTAGAATGGGTTCCAGCTCTATCCAGGAAAATACAAGAGGTGCTATATCACCGTTGTTTCTTATAGCTGAATAGTACTTCATGGTATACATATACCACATTTTGTTAATTAGTGGCATACTATTAATGATAGCTTCTGCTATTGTTAAGTTTTCCTTTGGAGACATTATTTCCATCAAGGATAATCGTCCTCGGGTGATTTCTGACAGATCTATTTTATTCTTCTTTCAATTTTTATGAAAAAATATTTTCTTCAAGGAAAATATTTGTTTCTTCTTTCAATTTTTATTACGTATGAAATGTTATCACACAATTTGGCTATTTTGCAGATTATCTCTATCACTATTATTCATTATGAATTAATTATTCCTTAGGAAAATATAAGAAAATTATGAAGAGTTTCATGAAACAGAAGGAAATCCCATAAAAGGGATTCCCCCAGAAAAGGAAAGAGGGGTTGGAGCTATGTAATGGATGGCCTGTTTAGCTCTTGAATATCCCATGGGATCTAAACATCAAAGTCAAACAGTTCTAGTGTAAATTGTGATGACATGGTGAGCATTTAAAAAATCATTTGTGTACTATAAAATAAAGTGGAGGGCAGAAGTAAGTGGAGTATAGATAAAGCAAGATTTTCCATAAATTGATAAATTTTCTATAAGTTAATAAATTATTGATATATGGAAGTTCATCTTTTTTACATTTAAAATTTTTCATGGTAGCATATTTTAAAGACTTTAAGCATATTGTATAACATTTAAGAAGAAAGGTTTTTAAAAAAGGTACATAACCTTTTTAATATGAATGTTCAATATAAATCTGAATATATATTACTAAATTGTAAGCCAGTGAAAACATTACTATGAGGAATTAAATCAAAGTTGGTCAGATATGCTAATTTCTTATATGTGTATAACAGTAAAATATATTGCTACATAGGTGTAAAATTAATAAAGGACTTTATCACCTATTAAGGGAGGTGGCATGTGTATCAATCAGGAAATAAATCGCTTTGCTGGTCTCTCCCATTCACAAGGACTAGCCAGAACAGGGAAAGAGGAACAGAATTTTAAGAGCCTGTGTCCATACTTCTGTGCAACTTAAAAGGTAAAAATGTAGTACAGAGTCCATTATTTTACAGCTTATGTATGAAACTTTGGATATTAAAAAAATTAACCCAAACAAGTTGAGTAGTCAACTGCTTTCCATGACAAAATAAGAAAATGTGTTAGGTGATGGTAGAAGGCTCAGGGAAATAAGGGACTCGGATTGTAATGGCCATAAAAAATGAACAAATAGGGAAGTTATAAAGTGGGCCCAATTCATGTAAATGCCAAAGGACAAGCAGGAATAACATATATTCAATTTCACATCACTTATATTACTACCCTATGCATCTTCTTTAACTCTCTTACTTTTCTGGTGGGGCAGAAAGAGAAACAGCAACGTATAGAGTAAACACCTTGAATTTCTTAGCAGAAGGAAAAACTGAGTGAAAGGTGACTAAATGGCTAGTATTGGTCGACTCCTTGGTGTGGGAAAGATTGCAGTTCAAGGTTTTGGGAGATTAGGTGCGGCCGATAGGTAGCATAAAACTAAGAAAAACTACATAAGTGGAAGACAATATGTCCTCTTGGGCTTTTTTTTTCCAACCTTGCTATGGCAAGAGGTAGATAAAAGTCCTCCACTGTTTTAAAACTATAAAATTGTGATAATATATTATATGAAAGCACATTTTAATGCAGGAGTTTATCTATTCCATGTCCAGTTTCCATAAGCTGTATGGCGATAACATGCAAAAAAATTTTTTCTTCATTTTAATATTAAAAAATGAAAAATAAGAAAAAAGCTTTTATAGAGACCTAGGAGAGGAAGAAACATATTAAAATAATTACCTTTTCTTTGTTTAATGTTTTAGAATATGTACAGCCTGCAAAGCAGGGAGAAAAATATTCAATGTCATCTCTTCCGCATACAGAACTATAAACTGAAGATGAGCATCTACATTGTTCATTGCAAGGAGCTGTGAGCTTTCCCAACTGCCCTGTTCTGTAAAAACAAGATTGAATGTAACTATATCACCACTGTTTTATAATTATTAATATATATCAAGATATTAATATCAATACAATTCATAAAAATACGCTTATTGAAATGATTTTTTAACAGCTTTAGTGAGTTTTAACTGATATGCAATAAACTGCACATATTTACAGTGTGCAATTTGAAATATTTTAATATATGTACACACTTGTGAGATCATCACCACAATCATCCTAACAAACATAATTTATGAGCCCCCCAAATTTCCTTATGCCCATGTGTAATTCCTCCACCCCCTGGCATACACTGATCTATTTTCTGTTACTATTTATTAGTTTGAATTTCCTGTTTTAGGAAATGGAATCATACAGTAGGTATACTTTCCTTGACTTCTTTCATGCAGCTGGTCTTCATATGGTTTTTGTGTAGTTATATACCTCCATGTCTTTTGAGTAAATATTTAACTTTTTAAGAAACTCTCAAACAGTTTTCCACAGTGGTTGTGATATTTTGAATTCCCATCAGCAGTGTATTAAGAGTTTCACTTGTTCTTTGCATTTCTTGTTAACACTTGGTATAATCTTTTTTATTTTAGACATTCTAACAGGACTATAGTAATTTCATATTGTGTTTTTTAAATATTCATTTTGCTAGTGACTAAGGATGCTGATCAACTTTCTATGTGCTTATTTTCCATTTGTATATATTATTTGAATAAATGTCTGTTCGAATTGTTTACCTGTTTTCATTGGGTTGTTTTCTTAGTATTAAGCATTGAGAATACTGTATACACTCTATTTTATAAAGAACTAAAAACAAGTTCTTTGTCAGGTATATCATTTTCAAATATCTTTTCGTAGTCTATGGCTTGTTTTCTTCATTTTGTTAACAGTCTTTCAAAGAGCAGTTTTTTAATTTTGATGAAATCCATATTATCAATTTATTTCTTTCCACATCATGTTTGGTGTCTTATCTAAGAAATCTTTGCCTAAACCAAGGTCAAAAGTATTTTCCCTTATATTCCTGGAATTTTATATTTCACATTTACATACATAATCCATTTGAACTAATTGTTTTATATGGTGCAAAGGATCAAAGTTCCTTTGTTTGCATATAGATATCTAATTATTCTAGCATAATTTGTTTAAATGACTACATGTTCTCCACTGCATTTTATATGCATCTGTCAAATGTTAATTATACATATATGTGTGGGTTTATTTCTAAAGACTCTCCATTCCGTTCTACTGATGCATTTATCACTTTCATGACTACTGCAGCTTTACAAAAAGTCTTGAAATCAAATAATGTTAGTCCTTCTCTTTTGTTGTTCTTTGGAATTTTTTTAGCTTTTATAGGTCCTTTGTATATGTATATAAATATAAAATTATTTTACCAATATACAAAAATGAAAATGCTAGGATTTTGATTGTGATTGTATTAAACACAAAAACTTGAGAATTAACATCTTAACAATATTGACTCTTGCAACCCACAAACATGAGTTTTTTCTATATTTAAAAATTTAGGTCTTAATTTCTCTCAGGAATGTTTTGTAATAATGAGAATATAGATCATTCACACTTCAATCAGATTTATCCTTAAGCATTTTTTTTTCTTGATACAATTGGTAATGGAAACTTTTGTTTAATATCAATTTTTCCTTGTTTGGAGGTAAAAATACCTTAAATTATTGCATATTAATCTTGTCTTCTATAGTATTTTTTCTTTTCTTGATACTATAGTTAATGGTATTATTTTTAATATTGGTTTCTGCTTATTTGTAAGTAGTACACAGAAATACCACAGATTCTTGCATGTTGCTCTTGTATCCTGAAACCTTACTAAACTTATCTTACTAGTTCTAGTGGCTTTATGATTTTCTAAATAGACAATCATGTCTCCAAATAAAAATAGTTTTTATTCTTTTTTTCCGATCTGGATGCCCTTTATTTTTTCTCTCACATTTAATTTATTCAATAGATATCTAAATTATCCATTTCTTTTTGAGTTTGTGTCTTTCAAAGGATTTGTCCATTTCATGTAAGTTGTCAATTTTATTGACATAAAGTAATTTCATAATATTATCCTATTACCCTTTTTACATAATTAGAATCTATAGTGTCATTGCATCACATCTGTGACTCTTTTTTTTTATTTCAAGATATTATTGGGTACAAACATTTTGGTTATATGTTAAGTGCCTGTCAATCATGAGTGGATTAATAAAATATGGTATACGTATACAACGGAATACTACTCAACTACAAAAACAGTGGTGATCTGACTCTTGATACTCTCTCTCACCTAAGAGGCAAAAACTAGAGGTTTAGCAATTTTATCAATTTTCTAAAAATATCAAAATGTTTTTATTGATTTTCTAATCTACACTTCATTGATTTCTACTATGATTTTATTTTTTTTCTTTCTTCTACATATTTTGAGATACATCTGCTCTAGTGTTGCTAGTTTTTTTAAAATAGAAACAAATGTTATTGTTTTGGGACTTTTTTCTAATGTGGGCTTTTAATGCTATACATTTTCTCCTAAGTACTGCTCTGGCAGCATTCCCCAAATTTTGTTACAGTATGTTTTCCATTTTTATTCACTTCAATGTACTTTCCAACTTTCCTTTTGAAGAAATTATTTGACCCACAAATAATTATTATTTAGAAGTTTTATTGGGTTTCAAATATTTGGGGCTTTCCCAGAAATCTTTTTAAAATTAATTGATGCTTAATTTAATGACATTGTGGCCAGAAAATTTAATTCCATTGCATGGCTTGAATATTTTTAAATCTATTCAGACTTGATTCACAACCCAGAATATGGTCTATCTTGGTAATTGTTTTATGTACACTTGAACAGAATGTATATTATATTATGTTGAAAATTTATACAAATGTCAATTAGGTTGGTTGACAGTGTTGTTGAAACTGGTTTTTTCGGTCTACTGACCACTGATTGTTTGCTCTACTTCTTCTATTCATCATTGAGCCTTCTTTTATTCATTATCTGACTGTATGTGTGGATTTCTCCTTGCAGTGTGTAAGTTTTTGCTCGACAGGTCTTAAAGTTTTTCCATGAGGTTCACAAATATTTAGAATTGTTATGTATTCTTGATAAATTGGCCAATTTATCATTATGTAATGACCTTTTTTATTCCTGCTAAAATATTCTTTGCTCTCCAAATTACTTTGTGTGGTATTATGCTCCAGCTTTCTTTTGATTATTTTTAATATGATATACCTTTTCCTAGCTTTTTAAAATTAATCTACTAGTGTCTATATTTGAAATGTATTTCTCTTATGCAGCATATACAGTTGAATCTTGCTTTTTTACTGAATTAAATATTCAATGTCTTTTAATTGAGATATTTAAACCATTTACATTTAATAATATTACTATATGGTTAGGTTTACATATACCCTCTTTTTGTTTTCATTTGTTCTTCCCTTCCTTGTTTCCCTTTTTCTCTTTTCCTGTATAAATTTGGATTAAATAAATTTTTTTTGTATAATTTCATTTGAAACTCCTATGTTGGCTTACTAGCTATGACTCTGCTATTTTAGTGGTTGCTTCAGAATTTATAGTATACATTTCTAACAACGTAACATAGACGTTAACTTAACATAGACGTGATTTTATAGCATTTCATGTAAACCCATATTACATGTTATTTTATTAATAAATGATTATTTTAAAAAGAAAAAATGATATCAAAAGCTTATATGTTTATCCATGTAGTCACCATTTCCTTTACTCTTCTTTCCTTTGTGTAGATTCATATTTTCATCTGGTGTCATTTTATTTCTGCCTGAAAGACTTCATGTACTGAAAGTCTACTGGTCAAGAATTACTTACATTTTCTATTAACAAATCTAAAATTATTTCTCCTTCATTTTTCACAGATATCCAGGTTGACTTTCTTTTTATTTCATTGTTTTCTTACCTGCATTTGTTTCTGAAGAAGATCTTCTGTTACCCCTATCTGTGGTCCTCTGTGCATAAAGTATTTTTCCTGCCTCTTGTTAATTTTAAGATTTTCTCTTTATCACTTATTTTGAGTAATCTTATTATGATGTACCATGATGAAATCTTCTTCATGTTTCTTGTACTGAAGGTTTGATGAGTTTTTTTAAGTCTGTAGGTTTGTAGTTTACAGAAAATTTGAAAAAATTTGGCATAAAATCTTGAAATATTTTTATTTCTCCACATTCCCCTCCCCTTTTGGGGACTTCAACTACATATATAGTTGGTCACCTGAAGTTATTCAAATCACTGATGATTTGCTCATTAATTCTATTTTCTCTGTTTCCATTTGTATAGTTTACATGGCAACGGATTTTAAGTTCGCTGATCTTTTTCTTCTGTAATATCTAATCTGATTTTAATCTCATACAGTGTATTTTTTATTAATATCTCACACATTTTAGTTTCCATTTCTAAATGTTTAACAGGGTTTTTAAAAATACCTTCTACCTCTTATGACATAATGTAACACAACATAATAACTGTGTTAATGTCTTTCTCTGAGATTTTTAACATTTATATCAGTTATGGGTCAATTTTCAGCAAGCAATATATGTATTCATTATGGGGAGAGAATTTTGTGGAGAGAATTTTTAAATTTTTTTTTATTTTTTGCTTCTGTGAATTTCTTGTAATGTTCTCTTCTTGGATATGAGAACTTGTAAATTTCACCCCACTGGATGCTGGATATTTTTGTATTTTTGCAAATATTATCAAGCTTTTTCTGGAATGCAGCTAATTTATTTGGAAACACTTGATAATTTGGGGTCTTTTACGATTTAATAGACCAAGATTACTGTTCAGTGTAGGGCAAATTATTACCCTTTACTGAAGCAAGAGACCGCCATATACTTTCTGCTCTGTGATTTTTGAGGTTTTCTAGTCTTAATGTTGTGAATAGACCTTAATCCTAGCCCTAATAAGTGGTAGGCACTGTTTTCCTCTCACCCTTTTGGTGATTTTTCCTTAGACTTAAGGACTTTCCCTACGTATATGTGTTAATCAGTACTCTGCCACATACTTAAAGGGGATCTTCTGCAGATATATATTTTGGTACTCTGTCCTGTGAACTGTAACTGTGTTGGTCTCTCTGAATTCTCAGCTCAACTGTCTCAACTCAAGAAGTTTGCCATCTGTCTGGTTCCCCTCTCTGTGCCATGACCTCAAAACTCTAATAAGGCAGTAAACTGGGGAATTACAGGGCTCAATTTGCATATTTCCCGTATCTCAGGTATCACTGCCTTTCACTGACTGATTCCTATGTTTTGGAAACCATTGTTTGAATTCTTGTAAAATATTTGGTTGTTCTGGTAGGAAGGGAAATTGATTATCCTTCCTTGGCTGGAATTGGAAGTCCAGAACATTTTCCAAATATATGGGTTATTAAGTATGAAATGTCCAATTTCCTTAAGTGCTAAGTTTGATGGTTGATATTATACCTTTGACATTTCAATTTGACACTTCTTGTTTTATTTTTATTGTGAAGGTACATCTTCAGTCTTGCAAACACACATTTTGAGGTGTGATTACTTTTAAATTTCTTAGAGCAATTTTTGTGAAACCATGGATAAGTCAAAAATTTGTGTTATTTTCAAATATGAATTCTGTCATGGAACCAATGCAGCACAGACAGTGCAAAATATCAACAAACTGTTTGGGAAGGATGTGGCTAATAAATGTACAGTACATCAATGGTTTGAGAAGTTCCATTTTGATGATTTTAATCTTAAAAATGAGCCATGTGAGTGACCTGAGACCAAGGTGGATAATGATGAGCTGAAAGCTGTAGTAGAAGCAAATCTATCTCTACTTATGCATGAATTATCAGCAGGGTTTGACGTTACTATTCCAACAATATTGGACAATGTGAAACAAATCAGCAAAGTAAACAAGCTGGATAGATGGTTCCACAGGAATTAAACAAAGGTCAGAAGAGAAATCGTTTCAAAGCTCGCCTTTCCTTGCTGTCACAACATAAAGGCAAACCATTTCTACACTGTATTGTTATGTGTGGTGAAAAATGGATTCTTTTTGATAATTTCAAGTGTTTGGTACAATGAATGGATCAAGATGAAGTGCCAAAACAGTCCAAAACCCAATATTCATCAAAAAAGCTAATGGTGTCTGTTTGCTGGTTCAGTGCTGGTATTATCCACTACAGCTTCATGAAACCTGGTCAATCCATCACAATGGATGTCTACTGCAACCGATTGGATGAAATGATGAAGATGCGTGCAATTAAGCCGCCAAGATTAGTCAACAGTGATAGGCCACTCCTCTTGCAAGACAATGCTCAACCACATGTCGCACAAACAATGCTTCTCAAACTACAGAGGCTGGACTTGGAAGCTCTCTGTCATCCACCGTATTCACCAGACCTTGCACCAAGTGACTACCACTTCTTTCAGGCTTTGGAGCACTTCTTGCAAGGCAAAATATTCAATCCTCAAAAAGCTATGGAAAACAATTTTCGCTATTTCGTTGCCACTCCCTCTCCAGGCTGCTGCGCTGTTGCCATAAGCAAGCTACTATTAAGATGGCAAAACTGTGTTGATAGTTTAAGTGCATACTTTGATTAATTGTACTGCTTCTTGGTTGAGATATAATAAACTATGCTTTTGATTCAAAATCAGACATTTCAGAACAAATTATAAATTTAGAATTAAATTTAGAATTAAATCAAAGGGTCTTATTTACAATATTCATCATTTGAAAAAGTGGCTATATTTCAAAATCATTGTTAAGATTATTTTTCTTTGATTTACAAACTATATATTTCAACCTGTACAGGCAGCAGAAACTAAGTTTGGATAACAGAAGTGAATGAAATGATAGAAAGAATGTGCAGGATCTCACAGAGTATATGAGAAGCCTAGAGAAATAGATGCTGAAAACCATCAAGAACTCAGAAAGGCAGATGCGATCATATCATAGGACTAATCTTAGCAAGATGCCATCTTTTCCTCAAGAACCTGATGCTTGTAGTTCTTTCAGTTTTTCATTGGTTGCTGCAGGTAATCTCAGACCAACCACGGACTTTTGTGTTATTCTCTCAAAAATCAAAATCCTAGGGGAGCATTCCAATCAGCTGAGCCTAAGTCAGATGCTTTCTGATATCAAGAAGATGAGAAAAGTAATATCTATCCCCTTTTGATTGATTTAGAGGGAGGCAAGGCCTTAGTTCACATGTGCACTAAATGAGCCCCACATAGAAAGGTGATGAATGTTAGGCACCAAAAAGACAAATTTACTCTGAAGTATTTCATACAAGTTGAGTGCCATTAAAGTTAGTTGATTCATATTGAGTGTTAGCCAAGCAAAACCCAAATACCTGATTCTTAATGTGTCAAGTTCTTATCCTATATGTAAACTTTGTCTATAGATTCAAATATGAATAACTTAAAAAGTTAGAATGTGGAGTGGTTTCTTGCTCTGGTATTCCAGAACATGACAAGTAAATAAATCCAATAGTGCATGATTTTTATCATTATTTTAAGAGTATAACAGATCCTAATGGGGTGAGCATATTTCCTGGTTGGCTTGGAACAGTGCCATTGATGCCTAGTGTGCTGTCATGATTATTAGTATAACATTTAGCTCTCAAAAATGTCCAATATTGAATAATAAATTATATGTTTGCCATTGTTCTAAATCTAGTCATTAGCAATGGTATGAATGCAATCACCAGGCTTTGCAATAAACTATCACACAAGCAAATAAAAATAAGTCAGACACTTTTAAAAAGAGATACAGTAAAAAGAACAGTGGGCCAAGGATCAATAAATACTGGATTTTAGTCTTGACTACACCCACCTAAAAAGCTGGTTTCTTATGATTCCTTTTATCTATTAAGTAAAGAAATTGGACTAAACAATTAGAAATGTTATTTTCTAGAACTAAAGATTACATTATTATAAGTCTTTAATTCAACTTTACAGAAAAACCTTAACAAGTAAGGAATTCAAAAGCATAATAAGAATTTTATAGTCACTTTATCTGAATAAGCCTAGCTATATTGTCTTCTACTGTCCCAGTGGCACAGATGGGCGAGTCTCCCTGTGACTCCCTGTGTGAACAGTACTAAGCTGGGATCACAGATGAGGGGACCAGCAGATGGTTTTTGTTGCAGGCTCAAGGCCAAACAAGGCTGTAGCCAAGCCCTTTGGGGAACGTAGTAATTTCTAGGACTGAAGCTGAGACCACCGTAGGTGGATCTGCCTCTTCGAGACAGGTCTGCACTCTTACAATGACCCTTGCTGGTCCATTTTACTTGAATTCCAAGGCTCCCACGAAGAGACTTTTGTATATGAATGGGTAAAGAATTCTCAGTATTGTGAGGGGATACAGGTGGGTGACCACCTATTCCACCATCTTGCTAATTTCCAAAAAATCTGTTCCTTTTTAAAATTCTTTTTTGTCTTTGGTTTTCTTTTCTCCCCATCCCCTTTTGTTTCTCCCCACTTCAATAAGCTAGTTGATCTACTCCTTGCTTTTCTGTTTGGGGAGTCTGAATTGACATATCCTCAAGCTCACTGACATTTCGCTCTATTAGGTCCAATTTACTGATGAGCTCATTATTTTTGTTACAGTGTTTTTTGATTTCTAGCATTTACTTTTGATTTTTTAGTTAGAGTTTCCATTTCTGTGCTGACATTATCTATCATTTTTTTGTTGTTGTTGTTAACTTTTCTCATAGAGTCCTTAGCATATTGACAGCGATTTTATGTGTTGAGTCTGATAATTCCAAAAGCTCTGCCACATTAGAGTCTGGCTCTGATGCTTGCTTTGTCTCTTCCGACTGTTTTCTTCTTGCCTTTCATCATGGCTTTTAATTTTTTTTTTTTTTTTTTGAGACAGAGTCTCACTCTGTTGCCCAAGCTAGAGTGTCATGGCATCAGCCTAGCTCACAGCAACCTCAAACTCCTGGGCTCAAGCAATCCTCCTGCTTCAGCCTCCCGAGTAGCTGGGACTACAGGCATGCACCACCTTGCCCAGCTAATTTTTTCTATATATTTTTGTTGGCCAATTAATTTCTATTTTTAGTAGAGACAGGGTCTCGCTCTTGCCCTAGGCTGGTTTCAAATTCTTGACCTTGAGCAATCCTCCTACCTCGGCTAGGCTAACCGGCGTGAGCCACCACGCCCAGCTGGCTTTTAATTTTTGTTGAGAGCCAGACATGATGTATCAGGTACAGAACTGAATTAAGTAGACTTTTAGTGTGAAGTTTTATGTTTATCTGTCTAGAAGTTAGGCTGTGTTTAATGTTTGCTGTAGCTGTGGGTGTCTGAGGCCTCAGTATTTTGTAGTATCCTCAAGTTTGTCTTCTATATTGTCTTTGGGTTTCCCTAGAAACTCTTCATTAAATAAGTGTGTCTTGTAGCTTTCTCATTTGTAATTTACTGTTATTGTACTAGATATCTCTTGATGTGGTGGTAGGGTATTGTGAAGGGGAAGAATCCTATCATCTTGAGACTGAATTTGAGGCTTTTGTGGTTTTTGTCATGAGCCTAAGTCTCTGGGATGTGCTCTCCAGAAGTTTTTCTTGGTCTTTTTTTGTCTCTTCTTTATGTGAGACAGGAAGATTAGAGGGGTTGCCTTGTCTAATTGGGCTTCCTCCTAAAGTTTGGTAGGAAACTCTGGTGATGATGTTTCTCTCTCAGGCAGGCTTTTGATGAAGAGAATAGAACACTCTGGAATATATTTCAAGATGGTTGTTTTCTCTCTCCCCATGCCCAAAATATAAGAGGATTTTTTTTTCTTTTACTATCTTCACCTTGAGAACCTGGTGGGGCTTCTGGATGTAAGAGTCATGAAAGTTTATGGATCCCCTTAAAACTGGACCCCAGAAGTTTTTAACTCTCAAGTTCTCACACTCCAACTCCAGCAATTAGTCAATTACTATTTAAGATTCTGCTCCAATGCCTTCTGCTCCCAGTAAACTCCAATTTTCTGTCTTCTCCTTTCTCTCCAGTTTTGGGAATATCAATTTTCCCTGTGATCTCTGTTGTATCTCAGAAGGGTTATTGATTTCAGTTTGTTCAACTTTTTTTGTGAGGATAATAGTGATGACTATAAGCTCTTTATTTGTCTAGAAATCCTATTCTTCTTTGTTGTTTTGCACAACTCTTACAAATACAATATAAAAACTATTCTTAGCTTGCAGACCATATAAAAACAGGATGCAGTCAGAATTTGGCTGTATATTATGGTTTTCCAGCCCTTGTTTAGATTATTTATATTTAATTATTAGTATGGTTAGATTGAGGGTTATGATTTTATTACTTGTTTCCTATTTGTTTTCTCTGCTTTTCATTCCTCTCTTCCTCCTTCCTTACCCTACTTTGAATTATGTGACTACTTCCGCTATCATATTTTCATTTCTCTATTGACATTTTGACTATAACTCTTTGTATCCTTTCTATAGTGTTTTCTGGTGGTGTAGACCTAAATATATACATATAGTTTACACACACATATACACATATATATGGATGTAGATATACATATGTGTGTATATATATTAATAGATATTTAGATAGATAGATGTAGGTATACGTGCGCGTGTGTGTATAACCTACTTCATGTTGATATTTTACCACTCCATTTATTTAATAAAATAGAGAAGCCTTATAACCACATAGATCCTTTTACTCTCTCCTTTAGGTTATAGTTGCCATATGTATTACATGCACATTCATTGAAATCTACACCAAACAATGTTATAATTTTTGTTTTCAACAGTCATATATATTTTAAACTTAAGGTGAAAAATTAATCTATTTACTCATATATTTATTATTTCTTTTATTTTTCCTTCATTCTTCAAGTTCCAGGTTTTCCTCTATTATCATTTCTCTTTAGACTGAAAAGATTCCTTTGTCATTTCTTTTAAAGCTAACAACAAATTTTATCACTTCATTTTATAATATATTAATTTCATTTTCATTCTTGAAATATATTTTAACTGGATATAGAATTATGAGTTGATAACTCTTTTCTATCAGGACTTTAAAGATATTATCTTCTGGCTCCATGGTTTCTGATGTGAAATTCACATTTTTTAAATTGTTCATATCACTAACATTTTAATATTCTTCTTATTTGATAATGACAATATTTGGATACCCTGTAGGTTGACTCTATTGTTTATTTTCTTTTATAATTTTTGGTCATGTCCTCGTGTCTTTGGTCTACTTAATAATTTATTTAAATGCAAGGCCTTTGAATAAGACATTTTGTAGCTTTGGATCATACTCTTTCTCTATGATACAGAGTGTTGACTGACCATACTAATCCAATCAGAGACCAAATTAACTCTTGGCTAGACCATAGTATGTTAGGAAGGTCCCCCCACTCCTAGGTCTTAGCCTTACACAGATACCAACTAAGAACATACAATACTCACCAGGGTTCCTCCACCAAGCACATTTTAAACTCGATCTCCTATCTACAGAGCATCATAATACTGCTGGAATTCTCTGCTTTTCATGGGATTTCTGCTTGATTTTAGCCTCCTAGCTTTGTAATTCAGCAAATATATGGTGTTGTCAGAGGTATTTGCATACCTCTTTCTTCACTCTAATGACGTGGCCTCCCTGTGTCCTAATTTTTGTCTCTTTAGGCTTCTTAGGTCTATTAAAATATTGTGCTGGTTTCTTATCATCTTACTAAATTAGATATTCTTTGTCTTAACTCTTTGTCCAAATTCTCAGCTTCTTGCCAATGTCCACAATCAGCAAATATTCTCAGAGAAAAAGTGGCTGCAAAAAGTTTCCTCTTTTCTCTAGGTTTTGCCTTTCTCCAGGTTTTTGGACTTTAAATTCCTAGTTGCCTGAACAACTCTCTGTTGCGTTTAAACAAATCTTTTTAAATTTTATTCAGCTGTTCTAGTTGTTCTCAATGTGAGCATAGGACTACCATAAGCTACTCCATTGTAGCTGGAAGTACAAGTCTTAGTCTCTTATTTTACTTGCTCAGTCCTTTGGTTTCCAATTCCAGTTTTGTTCCCTGGTATTTGATATCAAACTCTGCCCAGTTCTTTGAATTTTGCAAAACAGCTTAAAGGTGATATTACACATGCATACTTTCAGGTGTATTTTAATTACACTCATTGATGTCTATAAGAAGGCAGACAAATCAATACAGGAACACAAGGTCAGATCAGTTTTGCACGGTTAATATTGCCTTAGTTGCTACCCAATCTAATACAGAGTCTCACTCCTAGGTTCTGAACCTTTTCGATATGTTTTTTCTTTAGTACTTTATGAATGCATGAAAAGTCATATCACAAAATATCATTATAATATTTGTGCCTTTACTATAAAAGTTGAAACTAGCCTTTGTATTTCTTTTATATGTCCAACAATTCTAAGAATGATATGAACTTACAAAGGTTACAGGATAAATACTTATTAATTGACTGAGAAATATGCTGTTGAATTTTGACATTAAAGTCTAATGTACAAGATTATATTTACCCATCATAGTCTTCAGTGATCCCAGCAAACTTCCCTGGATCACAGTGTATAAAAATTATAAGCCCAAGTAGTATAATTGATACAGTAGACGTAACTATTACAAATATCATAAGGGCTCTATAAGACATTTCTAATTTGGAAACAATGACACCTCCCATAAGCTGGCCAAGTGCACTTCCTGGAAGTAAAACAAGTCCTAAAAGAAAAGAAAAGAAGAAAAACGAGTTGGAAAATAATCAGCTGATAGTACAGATAATTCACATTGATGCAATCTCCTCTACTCTAAACATATAGCAAACGTAGATTTAAATTAAAAGACAGAGAAAAGCTTAAAGCCATGATAAATATCTCAATAAACTTGAACCTTAAGAGAAACACAAACATGTGAGTAGGGCTAAACCATAGGCCCACTTAACTTTAGGGCAGTGATAGTGGAGTTTTGCTCTTATGTAGTAATCACATCTAAAAAACACCCAGGAACTAAACCATGCAAAACAGAAGACAGGAGCTGTCTTACAGAAAGCTAATATTAGCAAGCTGATCGGACTTATACCTTATCACAGAAGGCCTGATTATAGTGACCAGAGTTCACAGAGATTTGTTAACAAGAATTGAACCAAGCCACTCATTGGTTCTGTGAATGGGTGTGCAATATTAACAAACTCACAACGAAGCAGGACTCCAGACTAGCCATTATAAGATTGTTTTCTAGTCAAGCATAAGTAATTAGAAATAGGCAAAGCAAAGAAACAGGAAGAGGAGGAGGGAAAGAAGAAGAAATATATTGGAAAATAACCAGATGAAGATAGCATAGTAAATTCATACATTGATGCAATCCTCTCTGCCCTAAATATATAGCAATGATAGACTTAAATATGAGTATAGAAATAAAAATATGACAAAAACAAAAGGATTCATTAGTACTAGTTTAATTTATATCATAGAAGTATCTAAAGGAGACCTGAAAATAAGCAATTTTAGAATACCCAAAAAGATAAATGACACAAAAATGAAATGTTCCATAAAAATAAAGAAGAAAAATAAAAACAGGAACTAATAAAACAAGTGGATGAAAAAAGAACAAATAAGAAACTCAGATATTAAAAGATATAATTGTTAAAATAAAAACTCAAATCTCAGGATAATCTTCAGACTAGAGACAACTGTAAGTAAATTTATGAATTGGAAATAAGCACTCTGTTACTCACACAGCATGTAATTAAAAAAAAAAGATAGAAAAAGGAATGAAAGAAGAGTAACCAAAATGAGTAGTTAAAAGACAATGAGTATAGTGGAGAAACCTGGCAAACACTCCCTCAGCCAGGAGATCAAGGTCAAATTCAAAAGTAGTCAGTCACATGGATTGTATATCCCCTTGATAGGAAAATGGCATTTGGCCTCTGTAGTCGTCCTTCCAAAACCTATAACCCCAGTCTAATCATAACAAAACATCAGACAGTTTTCAGCAGAGGAACATCCTATAAGATACCTGACCAGTATTCTTCAAAATTTTGATGGCTATTACTCATTGAAACAAGGAAAGACTAAGAAATTGTCATAGCCAAGAGGAGCCAAAGGAGACATGACAACTAAACATAATGTGTTTTACAGGATGAGATCCTGGAACATAAAAAGAAAATTAGGTAAAAATTGAGAAAATTACAATAAACTATTTAAGTAGCAATAATGTGTTAATAATGGTTCATTAACTGTAACAAATCTACCATACTAATGTAAGATGTTAATAAAACGGGGGATTGGGTGTACAGTATATGGGAACTCTGTGCTATCTTCAGAATATTTATGTAAACCTAAAACTGTTTAAAAAAAAACAGTTGTTTGCTAAAAAAGATAATAAGAATAGAATAAGAGGCTCCACAAAAAGTTTTACAGCAGTTGTGAAAAATATAATGAAAGGAATACCAGAAAAATAATATTTGAAAAATTATAGCTGAGAATGAGAAATTTACATAATTAATGAAATATTAGCCCTGGGAATAAATGTACACTCTAACTATTACTGAAAAGTATTTTAAAAATTCATTTTTGCAGGTAAGAAAAGAAGGTAGGAAAACTCCATAACATCAAGAATAAAGCAAAAATTGTAAATGCTGCTAGAGAACATATTATTTGCAAAAGAATGATAATTGCAATAATAGTTTTTTTAAAACATAAAATTAATAACCTAGACCAAACATGTACACAGACACACACATACACATGCACAAACACATACACAAAGAAAATCCTGAGGAGTAAGGACAATGAACTGTTACTGGATAGTTAAAATCTAAAGAAATCAAGGAGGAAAGTATGAATAAAAAAATGAGTTTATTGAGAGAAGACAGAATAGTAGCAGGGAAAAGAAGCAAAATAAAAGGGCAGTAAACAAAAAATACAAGAAAGAAGTTAAAAATTATTTAAATATTTTAGAATTCACAGTAATGATAAATGGATAAAACAACTATTTTAAAAACATAATTAAATTGGATATTTTTTACAATGGAAAATTTGAAAATAAACCAGAGAAAAAATATAGACCACAAAAATGTAAATCATGAACATGTGTGTGTGTGTGTGTGTATATATATATATAATGACACTGTATAAAATAGATGTAAAAACTGTCCAGATCAAGGAGATAATTTAAAATTCATAAATAGACTATTTTATCTCAGTTTTCTCAGAAATAGAGACTTGTAACACTATTAAAAATATAGAAATTAAGAGTAGATTTGAACAATTGGTTATTTTAAAAGAGAAACAAAAACAGATATTTAGAAACCAAAAATCTCTTCTCAATTCATGGCTTAAAGAAAAATATGATTATGAGAATTAAAAATTCTTAGAACTGAATAACAATTAAAATTATATCTAAGTGTGCTGGGTGCTACTAAAGAAAATGTGTAAATAATAATACCTACATCATAAAGTTGTTAGGCGAACTAAATTAATTAATATTTAACTGCTTAGAACAGTATCTGGGCACAGAGTAAACATACCAGTGTTTGTAAAAAGGCAGACATCTTCTATAAACAGATATATTTATTAGAAAGTTAAAAAGTACAAATAGAGGACAATATTTTCCAAGGTAATTTGGGAACTGGAATTAAGTCAGTAAACTTCAGAAGGATGAGCAGTAAGCCTGCAGGTAAGGAAGTCAAGAAGAAACAAACCACATTTTACCCTAGAATCTCAGACCTTAAGAGCAGTAGGTATCACTGAAGCAAAGATGAGGTAGAACTAAAAACAAGAAGATTGGATGGCAGTCTATATAAAATGTTTGATCCCCAACTCTTACGTCCACCCACATGCTATATGATTGCCCCTCTGCACCCCAGCAGAAGACCCTAGGTTTATTCAGAGTTTGAACCAGACTGTAGGTTTGGGAAAACAATGCACATTTGTGAGCAGAAAATTGAGAACTCTAGAATTCTTACCCAACTAAGCTAAGAAAACAATGGGTGTCAGAATTATTGCTCCAGGCAGAAGACTGTAGGAATTCTGAATGAGAAAACTGTCTATAGAGAAAAGATACAAAAGACTGGACATTGGGGATTCAACAAATTAATATTAATAGCTGGGTCCTTGAAAGACCACCATTCAAAGAGACAAGAGTTGAAAATTCAACAATGCACAGAACCTCCAACCAACTTTTAATGTAAGTATATTATGGTTTGCCTAAAGGTACACAAACCGTAATTGTATACACTAATGAATTTTCAAAGTGAACATACCTATACAACCACCCACTCAGGTCAAAAATCAAACATTACCAGAAACCAAGAGGCTCTTTCATTTATTTTTTTTAAAAAGAGGGGGGATCATTAAACATGCATACATGTGGCTTCTTTCCTTCAAGATGTTTGAAAAATTCTCCCCTGTCTTTTTATATAATGAAACATAGACTGTGCCTACTTCTTGCTGAATGGTATTCCAGCAATGCATATACCCCAACTTAGTCACTGTGATGTTGTGCTTTGTGCTGCTACTATAAAAATTCATGCACATGTCTTTTTGTAAACATTTACATCTCTGTTTAGTTTATTCTTAGGAGTGGAATTTATTGTTGGGTATATAACTAGGAGAGGCGTTTCTGGGTCAGAGATACTATACATGTTCAGATTTTTGTGGTACTGCCCAACAGATTTACAAAGTGGTTAAACCAATTTACACTGTCACCAGTTTCACTTTGGCAGTGAAACTATGTGATATCCAAGGTTAGGTCATAAAAATGCAATGTACTTTTGCTCTCTTAGGCTACTTTATCTTGGAAATGCCAATTGTTCCACATCCAAGCCAACATGTTTCTTTCTTTTTCATTTTAGCCATGCTGATGAGTGGACAGTGGAATTACACTGTGGTTGTAACATCCATTTCACTGAAAACTAATGAAGGCAAGCACATTTTCATATGATTATTGATCAATTTATACTGTTTTTGTAGAGTGCCTTTTCAAGTCTTTTGTCCATTTTTTATTGAATTATTTGCCTTTTTATTATTGTCAGATATTTTTACATAGTCTAGATACAAATCCCTTTTAGAATAATTCTATTGAAAAGATTGTGTTGCTTGCATTTTCACACTCTTATGCTGACGTTTGATGAACAGAAGTTCACAGTTGTAATTTAATACCACTTTTCATATTTTACCCCTTTATGTCTATCTGTGTCTTGTTTAAAAAATCTGTTTTCTCCAAGGCCATGAAGATATTTTCTTATGCCTTATTCTAGTAAGTTTTATTTTACATTTACATCTATAACCCATCTAGAATTAGTACTCATATATGTAGTGAGGTAGAAGTCAAAATTTACCTTTTTATAAAAATATTTAATTGGCCCAATATCACTTTACAGCACTCTGAACTGTGGGACCTTCTATTCCATGCCACTGATCTATTTGTTTACCCTTGCACCAATTATACTGCCTTAATTCCTATAGCTTTATACCAGATCTTTTGGCAAATTGTATTTTCCAAAGATAGATAAAACATTATCTCTTCTCACAGGAATGTGACCTGGGCACTCATTCCATTGAGTGTTTAGGTCTATGTCTTTCCCCCTTGCATCTAGGTAGGCAATGAAACTATGTGATATCCAAGGTTAGGTCATAAAAAAATGCAACGTACTTTTGCTCTCTTAGGCTACTTAACCTTGGAACCAAGCCACCATTGCCATGAGAAACCTAAAGCAGCCTATGGAGAGGCCTGTGTGGAGAGAATTCAGGCTCATATTCCTGCCTGTTTCCAGCCAACATCCAGCACAATTTTTCAGCAATAAGAGTGGGTCACCTTGAAACTAAATGCTTCAAACCCCAGTTAAACCCCTCCTGCTTATGCCACATGGAACAGAAAGCCCTGCTGGCCCCACTGGGCTTTATCCAAATTTTAGATTTGAAATTAAATAAATAGTAGTAACTTAAAAAAAAACTCTAAGTTTTACAGCAATATTTTATAGCAATAGTAACTAGAACAAGTATTGATATCCAGTAATATAAGTCCTACAACTTTGGTCTTCTCCAAAACTGGCACAACCATTTGGGAACTTGCATTTCCATATAAATAGTGTTGACTTTTTTCAACTTCAGTCAAACAACAAATGCTGCTAAAAAATATGCCAAGATTTTCATTCCAGTTGCACTGAATCTACAGTTCAATTTGAGAAGAGCTGACATCTTCAAATATTAAATCTTTTAAGCAATGATTACAGTATATTTAACCATGCATTAAGGTCTCTTAAGATTTCTTTAATTTTTTAACTTCTCAGTGAGAGATCTTATATGCCTTCTGTTAGATATAGCCTTAATTATTTGTATTTCTATATTATTATAATAGTATTTTTAAAATTCTGTCTTCCATTTTTGTTGGAGATATAAGTGAATACAACTGACATTTATATATTGACTTTTTCTAGTGACATTATTAAATTCATTGTTTAATTATACCTTTCCTGTATTACAGAATCTTTTAGACCTTTTAAAAGCTAATCATGTCATCAGTTTTTAGTGAGAGTTTTTCAATCCTAACAATTTTCATTTCTTTTTCCTGTTTTATTTTACTGTTCAGTACTTCACTTCCAGTGCAATGTTAAATAGAAGAGGTAATAGTGGACATCACAGTCAGAAACTAAATTTCATAGCATAAAACTTTAAATATTTCACCTTTAAGTATGCTGTTTATTTTGGTTTTATTCTTTTTTTACTTGCCATCAAATGCAAGTTTTTTTATATATCTATTTGTTAAGTGTTTTTATTTTTTAAATTATAAATAGATTTGAATATCTTTCCTTTTTTTCTCATTGAGATTATCATATGATTTTCCCCTTTTTCCTGTTTATGAGATGAAATCTGTCTATAAATTTATTTTCAATGCTAAATCAGCATTGTATTTCTGGACTTAATCATACCTGTTTATGATAAACTATTTTATATATTGCTGGATTCAATTTGCTAATACTTGGTTTTGGATTTTTTTCAAATTATGTTCTTTACAAAAGCTCATAATTTCCCTTTGTTTGTAACATCCTTGACAGGATTTTCTATGAAACTTGTGCTGTCTTTCTTCATAAAACAAAAGAAAGTATTTCTTCTTTTTCTTATATAAAGGACATTCTAATATTCATGTTATTCTTTCCTTAAATGCTGAAATAAATCACTGGTGAAGCCATTTAGATTTGGGTTTACTTTGTAAGAAGCTGTGTGATGATGGATGTAATTTCTTTAAAAGATACTATACTATTTATATTTTCTATTTTCATAAGTTGTGCACTTTATAATTTCATTGATATTATATTTATGCATGTGATATTTTTCAAAATAATCTTATACTGTCTTTTTAATGTCTGTAGGGTCTGTAGTAATGTATAATTTGAAATTTTTGATATAAGTAATTTGTGTGTGTGTGTGTGTGGTTCTTCATCAATTCTGCTAAGTCTTTTTTTTTTTTTTTTTTTTTTTGAGTCAGGGTCTTGCTCTGTTGCCTGGGCTAGAGTGCTATGGCATCAGCCTAGCTCACAGCAACCTCAAACTCCTGGGCTCGAGCAATCCTCCCAAGAGACCCTCAGTCTCCCGAGTAGCTGAGATTACAAGCATGTGCTACCAGGCTCAGCTAATTTTTTCTAATTTTAGTAGAGACAGGGTCACACTCTTGCTTAGCCTGGTCTTGAATGCCTGAGCTCAAGTGATCCTCCCACTTCGGTCTCCCAGAGTGCTAGGATTATAGGAGTGAGCCACTGTGCCCTGCCAATCCTAAGTCTTTATCATTTTTATTCATCCTTTCAGAGAAATAACTTTTGGTTTTGTTGATTTACTCTACTATATGGTAGCTTTCTAGTTCTTTTATTTCTGCTCTTATCCTAAACATTTTCTTCCATTATATCCTTCCTTTTACTTATCTTAGATTGATTTGCTCTTCTTTTTTCACTTTTTCAATATTTAACTATAGATCATTAAATCTCACCATTTCTTTGCAAGTATATGCATTTTCCTCTAAGAATTAATCTAGCTGTGTCCCATATGTTTTGGGATATTATATCTTCATATAATTTACATTGTGATTTTTAAAAATAAAATTGTATCATTTAGTTTCCAACCTGGTGAGCTTTCTGACAATTACTTTTTGTTATTGATTTGTAGCCTAATTTCACTATGGTCAGAGACTGCATTCTGGATATTTTGAAACTTGAAATGGATTAAGGCTTGCTGTGTGACTCAGAATATGGCCAATATTTTATCACACTTAAAGAGAAAATGCTTTTAGAATTTATTTGGCATGATGTCCCAAATATACCAATTAGGTTGAATTTTTGAATTTTGTTGCCAGATTTTCTATGACCTTATTTTGTTTTCTTGTCACACAGCTATTGAGAGAGGTATGCTAATGTCTTGCACTATGGTTACAAATTCATTTATTTAGTTAAGTCAATTTTTTGTTTTATAGATTTTAAGCTATGTTATTGAGGGCATACCCATATATAATTGTATGATCTACCTCACTGATCAACTCCTTTGACATTATAAATGATCTCTCTTTATAATAAGTAATATCCCTTGCATTGAAGGATACAATATTTTAAGTGACTATAGTTATGCCAGATTTTCTTTTGGTTGGTGTTTCCTTCCTTTTTCCATTCTTTTACTTGCAAGTTTTCATGTCCACATATTTAAAGAATACTTCTTGTTTGAGAAGGATTTTATTTCTCCCTCATAGATGAAACAATTTTGCCAGATAAAGAATTCTAGGTTGGGCTTTATTCTGTTTTAGAAGATTAAGGATAGGCACCCAGTCCCTTCTGGCTTGTAGGGTTTCAGCTGAGAAATCTGCAGTTAATCTGATAGGCCTGCCTTTGAAGTTTATTTGTTGGTTTTGTCTGGCTGCACAAAGGATTGCTTCCTTTGCATTTACTTTGTGTAGCCTAATAATCACGTGACATGGTGATTGCCTTTTCACGTTGATTCTTCCAGGAGTTGTGTGTGCATCTTGTACCTGAATGTTGAGATTTCTGGCTAGGCCTGGCATATTTTCCTCTAGTATTTCATGAAATAACTTTTCCAGCCCTTGTGAGTGGTCCTCATGTCCCTCTGGCACCACTATCAACCGTAGGTTTGGTTTTTTTTACATAATCTCATACTTCTTGTAAACTTTGGTCTTGTCTCTTATTTCTGTGTTCCCTTTCTTCCTCTGCTTTGTTGAGGGCATAGACATAGTCTTCAAGCTCTGAAATGCTTTCCTCAGCATGGTCCATCCTGTTCTTCAGACTTTCCATTGAGTTTTGGAGCTCTTTGAATATTTCCTTCATTTCCAGGATTTCCATTTGATTCTTCTTTATCAATTCAATTTCTTTGGAGAATTTTTCATTCATTTCCTGAATCGTTCTCATGGTTTCTCTATGTTGGGAATCAATTTTCTCTTCAATGTCATTGAGTTTTATAACAATCCATATTCGGAAATCTTCCTCTGTCAGATTAATCGTATCAAGTAGGTTGCTATCAGTTGATGATGATAGAGAATTTATTTTTATCAGAGATTTTCCTCTGTGATTCTTCATGTTTCCTGTGATCTTTCACTGGTTCTTTCTCATCTGGGTTTCTTTGTCAAGGATCGGAGTTGCTGGGACTGGATTATGAACCACAATCTGATAGGCTGCTTCTATCTTCTTTCAGCCTCCAGCAGGGATATTTGCATGTATGTTTTCATTTCTCTTAGGTACATGCCTAGGAGTGGAATTGCTGGCTTACATTGTAACTCTCTATTTAATAGTTAGGAACTACTAGGCTGTTTTAGGAAGTAGCTGCACCATTTTTACATTTCCACCAGTAGCGTATGAGGGTTTTGATTTTTCCACATCCTTGTCCACACTTGTTATCATCTGATTTTTGATTCTAGCCATCCTAGTGGGTATGCAGTGGTATCTTACTGTGTTGATGTGCATTTCCCAAATGACTCATGTATCAGCATCTTTTTGTGCTTGTTGGCAATTTGTATATCATCCTTGGAGAAAGGTCTATTCAGATCCTTGCCCATTTTTTATTGGGCAGTTTACCTTTTATTATTGAGTTGTAAGAGTTCTTTATAAATTCTGGATGGAAGTCCCTTATCAGATATATGACTTGCAAGTATTTTCTCTCATTCTGTGGGCTATCTTTTCACTTCTTGATGGCATCCTTTGAAACATAAAAGTTTGAAAATTTGATAACATCAATTTATCTATTTTTCTTTTGTTGCTTATGCTTTTGGTATCATATTTAAGAATTCTTTGCCAAATCTAAAGTCATGAAGATTTACTCTTATGTTTTCTTCAAAGAGTCTTGCATTTTAGCGCTTACATTTAGGTACTTGATCCATTTTGAGTTAATTTATGTGTATGGTGTGACGTAAAGGTCCAACTTCATTGTTTTTCATGTGGCTATCCAGTTTTCCCAGCCCTGTTTGTTGAAAAGACTATTTTTTCTTCTTTGAATTGTCTTGCTGCTTCTGTCAAAAATTAAATGACTATAAATCCAAGAGCTTATTTCTGAACTTTCAATTCTATTTCATTGATCTACATATCTGTCCTTGTGCCAATTTCACATTGTCTTGAATATCACAGCTGTGTAGTAATTTTGATATTGGGAAGTGTGAGTCCTACAACTTTGCTTTCTTTTTCTCAAGATTGTTTTGGCTATTCTGGGTCCCTTGCATTTCCATATGAATTTTAGGACAATCTTATCAATGTCTACAAAAACGCCAGCTGAAATTTTGAGAGGGATTGTGTTGAATCTGTACATCACTTTGGGAAGTACTGGCCATATTAACAAAATTAAGTTTTCTCTTTTTTGAGATGGGGTTGCAACTATGTTGCCCAGGCTAGTCTCGTACTCTCAAGCTCCAGTGATCTTCACACCTCAGCCTTACAAGTAGCTGGGACTACAGGTGTGCATCACTGTACCTGGCTAAAATTAAGTTTTCTGATTCATGAACATGAGATGTTTTTTAATGTATTTAGATCTTCTTTAATTACTTTCAACAATGTTTTGTAGTTTCATTGTACACATCTTGGACTACTTTTGCTTAAATTTATTTATAAATATTTTATTTCTTTTGACGCTGTTGTAAATGGAATTTTTTCTTATTTTTATTTTTAGATTGTTGGTTGCTAGTGTATTAAAACCAATTAGTTTTTGTATATTGATCTTGTATTCTGCAACCTTGCTGGTTTGTTAGTTCTAATAGTTTCTTTTGGTGAATTTCTTAGGATTTTTCATACATATGATCATGTCATATGTGAATGATGATAGTTTTACTTATTGTACTTCAATGTGGGTACCTTTTTCTTTTTCTTCCATAACTGACCCTCCAGTACAATGTTGAATAGAAGTGGCAAAAATGGACATCCTTATCCTATTCCTGGACCTTAGGAGGAAGGCATTCAGTCTTTCACCATTAAGTAAGACATTGATTATGAGTTCTTTGTAGATGTCCTTTATGAGGTTGAGGAAGTTCCCTTTAATTCCTATTTTTGAGTGTCTTTATCATGAAAGGGCATTGGATTTTGCCAAATGCTTTTTTATATGTCTATTGAGATGATTATGTGTTTTTTTTGTTCTTTATTCTATTGATACGGTGTATTAAATTAATTGATTTTTGATGTTAAACCAAGCTTGCATTCTTGGGATAAATCCCACCTGTTCATATTGTATAATGCCTTTTATATACTGCTGGATTTTGTTTGCTAGTATTTTGCTAAAAATGTTTATGCACCTATATTTACAAAGGATATTGGTATGTAGTTTTCTTTTCTAGTGATGTCTTTGTCTGGTTTTATTTAATAGTATGCTACTGGTGTCATACAATGAGTTGGGTACTGTTCCTTCCTCTTCTCTTTCTTTAAAGAGTTTATGCAAGATTGGTATTAATTCTTTAAATGTTTGATAGAATTCACCAGTGAAGACATCTGGGCTTTAATTTGTGGGAAATTTAAAAATTACTAATTCATTCTCTATGCTTGTGATTGGTTTGTTCAGATTATTTATTTATTTCTTCTTGAGTCAGTTTTGGTAGTTTGTGTCTTTCTATGCTTGTGATTGGTTTGTTCAGATTATTTATTTATTTCTCTATGCTTGTGATTGGTTTGTTCAGATTATTTATTTATATCTTCTTGAGTCAGTTTTGGTAGTTTGTGTCTTTCTAGGAAATTTTCCATTTCATCTAAGTCAACTAATTTGTTGGCATACAACTGTTCATAGTATTCTCTTTTTATTCATTTTAATTTCTATGAGGTTGATATTGGTTTTTTCTCTCTCATTTCTAATTTTAATAACTGGAGTCCTTTCTTTTTTCTTGGTCAGCTAGCTAAATACCAGTTCTGCTTATAAATTGCTCAGGCACCAGTTACCTGTGATGGCTCCACATTAGATTACTAATTTTTAAATTGCCCACAAATAAAAGCCCAGACCCAGATGCCTTCCCTGGTGAATTCTGTCAAACATTTGAAGAATTAATACCAATCTTGCATAAACTCTTTAAAGAAAGAGAAAAGGAAGGTCAGTTTTGTTGTTGATCATGTATCATGCTTGTAATCAGATTATTATAAGAAGCACAACAAGTGCAGGGCAATCCCTCCAGTGGAGACGGGAGGACATTATGGCATGCTCAAGCCTGTGCTGTGCATTCCTCCTATGTGCCAATGTGGCGATCCCAGGTTTTTTCATGATTCTGCTCACCATCTCTTCTTGGAGTGGTAGGCAAAAGTGGAGCTTGGAGACTGTGGAGCCACCACAGGGAGCTGGTGCCTGAGTGATTTATAAGCAGTGATGGGCCATATGCTGTGGTCAGGGTTTATTTCATACCATGCCTCTGAGACAGAAGAAACCATGGCCCCATGGCCATTTATTCTGATGTCATAACTCACCGGTACTGTTTTTGCCGTGTTTCCAGTTCTTTACGTCTGTGCTGCTTGAGAATGTGAATTTGGTCATCTCGGGCCAACCTTGCTGTAAAGAAAGAACAAGTATGAGAGGAGCCTAGGGAAGGATGACAGCAATGTGCAGTGCTCAGGTTTCCCTCTGACGCCCTGCCTGCATGGAGGGTTTTATGTGCATCATCTCACTGAAGCCTCAGAACACTCTCCCATTTTATGGTGAGGAAACTGGGGCTTGGGGAGGTTAAGCTTTGCTCTTGAACTTTGTCCATGGTCATGCACCTAATTAGTGGGTTTTCAACATAAGATTCAATTCCCATGTTCTTAGCTGCTCTCTTTACAAAAGGCAAATGCAGTTCCTCATCCTCCTGCCCGCTCCCTCAGTAAGCCTTGGGGCCCCTGCCCCTTAGTGCTCAGAGAATCATGTCCAGATGCATGAGCCGGGCTTGGTTCTCCTCGAGCTCAGCAGGTGCAATGTGTGCCCATCTCTGGTCTGCCCATGCATTTCCACCTGGGGCTCTAGCCTTCTGCTGAGCCCCTCAAGACCTTGGTTCTACAGAAACCTTGGTGCCCCTAGTGCAGAGCTGCCTTTTCATTCCAGAGGAAATGCATTGCGTGGTTGTTGGTAGGTATTTTTAAAACACTACAGAATAGTTTACTCCTCTTTCCTGCAATTCTTATGCTGAGCAGAAATGGCAGCTGATTGTGAGCTTTAGTGTGGCCTGAGAGAGCAGTAGGACTTGCAGCCCTCACGCTAAGTCCATTTGATTGCTTCATGGAGAAATGTGTGACTTAAGATCTAACATATAGATGCCCGCCTGCACTGTCTAGATCCCCGTGGTTATACAGAGGATTGAGAACAAAGCTCTGAAAACAAGGTGTAGTGTCCTAGCCTGTGGGCTTTGGAAGCATGTGCTTGGACTTAGGCTCTGACATTTAAATCTGTGACCTAGAGTGAGTTGCCTTGACTTCCTCACCTGTAAAATGGAGATAATAATGCCTATTTCTCAGGGTCATGATGTGGATTTAGTAAGAGAATACAGTAAAGCTCTCTGCACGGTGCCTGGCATCTGGTAAATGCCCAATAAATGGGAACAGTAATATTACCATCATGCCTGTAGTCATCAAGGCCCTGAGGTTTCCCTTCCTCCCTCCAGGCCCGGCTCAGAGGTCATCCTGTCTCTCAGCCTGTCCTGCTGCCATCTTTCATTGCAGGAGCTGGGGCAGGTGCCTAAGGGCAGGGTTGCTTCTCAGGGCCTTTAGAGCAGATGAGGTCATAGCAGGATCACTCTTCATGCTATTATTTAAGATAAAGCCGGTGAACACAGTCAATGGAGCTCTGAGTAGGAAGAGCCAAGATCTCCTACAAAGGGGCCTATGACAGTGTTTCTCCAGCTCTCTGTGGTGAAGCACCAGGTTTTTAAGACTTCCGTTCCAACACAGATTGATATTTTTGTAAAACACAACAAAAATTATCAGAACAATAGAATAAAAAACCAAATCAAAGACATTCAAAATGTAAGCAATATTTTTTATTATTATGTGCAACAGTCATAAAATTATTCTGTTAAGTTGCTATACAAGTTTCTAAAATACCTGCTCTCAATCTCTGTGCTGACCTCCTTGCAGATGTGGACCCAACAGTTCTCACACCACACTCTGAGCTCTCTGGCCTACAGCACCTCCAGGCGGAGGCTGCTCCAGTCCCAAGCAGGAGACCAATGGGACCCTCCGCATTGTCCCCTGGGTATGTAAAGCCAGCCATTAGTGGAGACAAGATGAGTATTCATGGTGACTATAAGCACTATTATTGGCTTTAGGAGGCATGGCTGTAGGCACTCAACGTTCAACATCTCTAATTCACCTCAAAGAAGCTGCCTATCTCTTGGGCACCTTGGCTCCAAGGAGTTGAATCTCTTCAGCTTCAGTGACTTCACCATAAGTCAAAACATGCAGAATTACAACATGCCAAGTTTCAGAAAGAGAATGGCTCTGTTTCTCTTTGCCCCAACGGTGTTGGAAGACTCTACCCAGTGAATGATAGAAGTTCCAGGAGCATGGCAGGATGAGAAAGCCTGGACTGACTGCAAAAGGGTTCAAGAGGAAGGTTTCCAAGGACTGACACAAGTGCCTTAATGAAGCTGTCCCATCACACAGATGCTCTGAATCCCTGGGGCCACAGTGACAGCCCTCTGACTTTTACAGTGACGTATTTAAGAGGTTATTGTGTGGCGAGTCATTGAACGGCTTATGGGCTGGGCCTGCTCGTTTCCAGGTTGTCCATGTGGTGGATTAATAATGGCCACAAATTCTTTGACATTCCTTCCATTGAGAAGTGGGTTTGCATCCCCTCCCCTGGAGTCTGGGTGAGCTCTGTGACTGCTTAGACCAGTAGAATATGGTGGAAGTTATACTACGCTGGTTTCCAGGCCCAGGCCTGAAGAGACTAGCAGCTTCCACTTTATGTCTCTTGGAATACTCACTCCTGGAAGCCAGCCATCATGTAAGAAGTGCAGTACCCTGAGCCCACCATGCTGTGAGAAGCCTTAAAGTATGAGATGCCCTGTGGAGAGAGAGGCCAAGGAGCCCTGAGGTGCCAGGCACATGAGAGAAGAGCACCCTTAGCCCCCGCCCCCTCAGCTGATGCCACGTGGGCCACAGATGAACTTCCCAGTGGAGCCTTTCCAAGTTCCTGACCTGCAAGATCATGCGCAAAATTAAATGGCTGTTTAAAGCTACCAAGATGGTTGGTTACACAACAGTAGATAGTGGAGCTTGCTAGACAGCTTCTCTGCCCACTGTCCACCCTGTCCAGTCCCTGAAGGTGATGGGAATGGACTTCATCAATGGGCTTCCCCTGGGTGCAGCCACTGGGAACCCTCACCAGAGAGGCAGCATGGGGAGAGCAGGGGGAGCCACAGCTCTTTCAAGGGAGTGGTCTCCAGGACACACCCCTTCTGGGTTATTCTGGCACTCTTTCCCTCCCCACTCCACCAGGCTGGCAGTGCATAGGGTCCACAGCTCTGTGGAGTCCCTTCCTTAAACCCTCCTGAGTTATTCTAACCTGAGTGTACCATCCTCAGTCTTTTGCTGGGAAGAGCTGAAGGGTCTGGGGGAAGAAGGACTTCCCAACTGAGACCTTAGGTGGGTGGGCAGGAGGGAGATTTGGAGCCAGTGTTTTCCAAATACTGGAAAACTGCCCACAATCTTCCACATTCTAACAACCACAAGACAAAAGGAATTTTGTGATGTTTTTGCTAAACTGAGGTAGGGGACAAAAGTCCTCTTTGCACCAATCATTCGGTGCAGAGATATTTTCGGCATATGGTTTCTTCAGTCAAGATCCGTTTCAAAAGCAATGGGATGTGGCCTCATAGCTTAGGAACACCAGGTAGAGAACTCTTTTTCTCCTTTGTTTCAGTTTTCTTAGCTATTAAATAGCACTACCAGTCATTCTCATCTCACCGACCCCACCAAACCTCTGTGAGGAACAACCCAGCTAGCGCCAGGGATTGCTCTGTCAGGGTGGCAGCAGCTGTCCTTCTCTCATTGTTAGTGGCTGCTTGGCGTTTGAGGGCTGATCATTCCAGCTTTAGTAGACTGGGAGCAAGCCAAAGGGCCTTGAACTAAGGTCCGGTTTTGCCCAGGCATAAATTTGACTCAGGCACACTGAGAAGCTGGTGTGCAAGGGGGCCATTCAGGGAGAGAGTGGCCTGGCTGGCCTCTGACATCTGTTTCTCTCTCTGATTCTCCGTACCAGGCCAGCTGTGTGTCCCTTACAAAGAATGGCCTCCCAAGGAGGCGCCAGACTGGGGTCTGCACCTTTGGGGCTTGCACTGAGTGGGGCAGATTTTAGGTTCTTTTCTCTTTCAGCAAAAAATGAGACTTCAGGCTTAAGAAGTGGTGACTGTGGACTCCAAGCCTGCCCACGGTCCCTTGGAGCTGGCACACGGGTTGCTCCTGGTCCACCCCTTCCCCTCCAGGCCTGTGTGGGGCACCCTGACCCCACCTGAACCCTACTGTGGTTTCATGGAGGGAAGGCTGTGAACCTGGGAAGTGGGGAACTGCCACACAGGGGTATGTCCCACAGGTTTATGCTACTGGTTACCCATAGCATAACCGTCCCCTGTAGAACTACAGTACAGAGGGAGGACGTAGCTGGCCATGCGGCCTGGGGACACTCACTCCCCCAAGTTCACTAGTAGCTGAGGAAGCTCATGCCACCTGCAGGTACAGGAGGTGCCCCCCCTCGGGACGACAGTGTCATTACCCCCAAGGACACAGCCCCTTGGGGAGGGGAAGAACTTTCGCTTCCGGGAAAGCCTGGGGATGGAAGGGTCCTGAGCTGCTCACCGCGTCCATCCCTCAGGACGATCTCACCCTCGCCCGTGATCCAGCGGTAGCAGGGGAACTCAATGTAATCGCCGTAGGGCGTCTTCAGTGTGAGGTACTTCAGGTACCAGTCGTCGTGGAGCCAGTACTTGCGCTTCTCGATTCTGACCATCTGGATCTCGCCCAGTTCTTCATCCACTGTCACGTCGTAGGAATCGACCTGAGGAGAAGGGCAGGCAGATCAGACCGTCTGTGGTCTCCGGAGCCTTTGCTCTGAAGCGGCTAAGAGCTTGCCACCCCAAAATGTGCTGCTCTGGCAGAATGACTGTTTGGAATGAAAGGCACTGAAACCAGCAGGTGCTAGATCGCTCTGACCTTTGTGCTGTTTCTTAAAAGCAGCAGATGGAATTCCCAGGTGAGAGATGTCCTCCCTGGACCAAACAGAAAGTGATGTTCTTTTCATCAAGGTGAGGAAGTTGAGGCCAAAGGAAATCCATACAAATGGACCTTGTTACACAAACCATTATCTTCCCGGTCACTTCCCCTCCCAATTACCTGCGGAGCCCAAGCCCCTTGGTCTGGTCACGTGTCACCACTTACTACTCTTTGTCCAATTCAGTATGTAAAGGACTGACCCTAACTGCTTCTTGGGGTCTTCATTTCCTTACAAGGGTTTCTGTGCCATGCAAAACTTTGTGCCATGCAAAATAAATTTGCATGCGTTCCTTCCATTAATCCGTCTTATGCCAATTTAATTCTCAGGCTCAGCTGAAATGGGAAGAGGCAGAGTTTTGCCTCCCCTACAGTTCATGTAGCCAAGATTCTTAGAGAGCACCTTAAGGGAACACCTTAGTTCATTCAGCCAAGATGTTTACCAAAGCCCTGCCCTTGACAAGGGTCAGTGCTGTAACACTGGGTGACACAGACGGACAAGCCCTGCCCTCTCAGAGATGGACTCCAGGGAGCCGGGACAGCTGTGTGGAGGGGACTGTCTGCTACCTGCACACCACTCCAGTGGGAGTGGGGGAGACGCCCAGGCTCGTGCCGGGGCCTGCGAGGCCGTGCTGGGCGAGGGCCCTCCTCAGCACCGCTGCTCCACAGGCCAACCCTGCTGGGCAAGGAGTCAAGCCGGCCCTCACACAGGTGGCCTTTCCAACTGGCAAAGTGCTTGCTGATATGACCTTGGGTCCCCACGACAGCTTTGGGAGGTAGGGGAGTTATGACCTGTTCCATGGACGGGGACAGTGAGGCCAAGTCCTACGCCACCTACTAATTGGCAGAGCTGGAGTTCCATTCCAGGCCACTTCATCTCACTCTAGTTCTCAGTGAGTGAAAATGGGGAGGCTCAGACACAAGGGGAGTCACATGGATTCAAGGACTTCTGGGACACCTGCAGTTCACAGCCACGTGGCGATGGCTAGAACACTCAGATCAAGCACTCCCTGCTGCACCTGCGGCACCCCTGGCAGTAGGCTGAGGCTGGCCTTTTGGCTAGAAGGTGCCACTCAAGGCTGTGTGCTACACTGCCACCTGGGACCCTGGGATGGAGCTGCTTGGGCCCCCCCCCCCCGTGCCACGCCTCTGTTTCTAGGACATGGGTGGGCGCAGCAGCAGCCATGGCTTCTAGGTGGTTTGCGTCTCTGCAGCAATCAGTGGCACAGGGAAGGAGGCATGAGGGGCTCAAGACTGCACTGGGTGTTCTGATGACCAGAAGGTTTGGAAAGCCCTGGACTCAATGCCCTTTAAGGCACTTTCTAAGCCAGATTTCACCAATCCTTGAACTTTCCTTTGGCAGAAAAACCTAGAATTATCAGTGTGACTGTGAAGCAGATGGAGGACATGGGGTGTCCATCTTGCATGTGACCCCATGTATCCCTGTTTCCAGGCCCCTCCTTCCATGCTGCCAGGAGAGACCCTGGAGGACTTCCTAAGAGCAATGAGAAGTTGGGTGTTTTCAGCAAACCTCTCAGCTCTGAACACCATGAGCTGTTTGTATGTGGTAGCTGCTGCCAAGGCCAGATGCTTGTGGTCAGAAAGCGGAAGCTTCCTCCCTGTGCCCCGTGGTCTGGGCCTGAGCCTGCAGTTAGGAACAGTTTCTGAGAATAGAGGAGCCAGGCCTGTGTGCTGGGATGACACGTCCTGGGTCTTTCCATGTGTGTATGAGCCTCTGCCCACCAGAAAGCTCCTCCTGCAGGGACGGTGCTGGCCTTGCCTGGCCGCCTCGGAGAAAGAGTCCCCTGCCCCAAGGCTCATCCTGTGGGAAAGCAGGGCCACAGGCAAGGCCACACAGATGGAGCACTGACCCCAGGGCCTGTAGGAGCTCAGGCAGGGGCTCTGTCCTACTGCAGGTTGGTGACCCCTGGGGAGAAGCCAGCAGGTCCTGGGGTGCAAAGCTGGGGAGAGGAGCCTAGTGAGGCACTGGGAGAAATGAACTGGGATGAGGGAAGGGAAAAGGAAGGATGCAGCTCTTGTTGGGTGGCTTCTAGGGATGGGGAGAGATGGAGAGCTCTGTGCTGGGGCATTACTGGGCCAGGGAAGGCAGGTTCTGATGGGACAAGAGGCCCCACATCTAAGGGGCACGGGCCCATCTGGAGGAGCAGAATGGGACTGAGTGGCCCAGGACTGGACGCCCACAGGGTCTGCCCCATGCCAGGCCCTGCACACTATGGGGATCTGCAGAGGCCTCGGCCTCAGATCGTGGGACAAGACAGAGATTCCTGGTGCCACCTTGGAGTGGGCAGAGGGCAGTGAAGGGCAGAGAGCCAGGTGAACCCTGGTGTCTGGAGCTCTGAATTCACCCACTAGCTGCAAAGTGACTGGCTGTGTGTGGCCTGGGCAAATTGCCTCATTCTCTGAGGTGGCTGCTTTATCCATCAAGAGGAGACAATGCCTAGCTTGCAGGTCCATTGAGAAATCTAAATGGCACCACGCTTTGGTGGCCTCCTTTCTCCAGGGGACAGACTGGCAGCTGCTGCAT
This sequence comes from Lepilemur ruficaudatus, assembly GCA_963574885.1. NCBI lineage: Eukaryota > Metazoa > Chordata > Mammalia > Primates > Lepilemuridae > Lepilemur > Lepilemur ruficaudatus. The sequence goes on along the minus strand of CAUYRT010087483.1, from coordinate 25,292 downwards.
GCATCAGAACCATTGGTCCTCCCTCCGGGCTGCAGGGGTGTCAGGGTGCCAGGCCCTGCACTGTCCTCAGCAGCTGTGAGCTAGCGTGGGCCCCTTGCACTGTGGCCTGTTTGTAACCACACATTCCAAACTGAGTAGCTGGAGTAACAGGAGAGGAAGAAACTGAACCTGTGACCTCAAACCCCTCGGCTTGAAACCCAAAGAGAATTCCCGTACAGATGGAGACGGGGCTGGGAGGATGGGGGAGAATGGGGAGGCACTGGGGTGCTGGTGGAGCAGGCAGAGCAGAGGGAAGTTGGCATGTGGTGAGGACCGGGGGACGGCTGCTGGAGGCCCAGGCTGGCCTGAGCAGGGCTGCTGCAGGGGAAGTGGCTCTCCTATGGCTCTGAGGGGCTGGGGATGCCAGGAAGACTGGGGTGAGTACAGAGAGAGGACGCTCATTCTAAAGTAACAGGTACCACCAGGACCTGAGGGGGACACTCTTACAGGAGGGAGGAGCCAGCATCTTGGAATAAAAGGGACAGGAGATGAGGCCAAGGAGGTGCTCCAGGACAGGTGAGTCCCAGGCAGAGGGCCAGATGACCAGCTGGGGGTGGTGACCCACAAGGAAGATACTGAACAGCTTCTCTGAGGGAGGGGACAGTGGGGTGACACTTCAGCACACCTGAGGTACGGTCACAGGAGAATGGGACACCCTAGGACCATGCCTGCAGGTGGAGAGCCCTGGAGTTTCACCTGCAGTGAAATCACTAGATAGACTTCCAGGGACTCTGCCTACGGCCATACCACCCTGAACGGGTCCGATGTCTGATCTCGGAAGCTAAGCAGGGTCGGACCTGGTTAGTACCTGGCTGGGAGATTTCCAGGGACTCAACATGCCACCTGAGGTGGTCTTCTGCAAGGGCAGCAGGACAGGCCTGCAGTCTGGCTTGTCTCTGGCCGGCCCAGGTGCTTTGCTAGCCCTGCCTTCAAGCCTGAGTGTGATCGGTGATGGACAAAGTGCCTAGGGGTTTAGCCTGGACCCAATTCAGGAAGCGTTAGGGACAAAGTCGGGTGGCTGTGGCTCTGGCATCCCAAGGAACAACTACTAAAAGAGTCACAGAGGATGGAGAAAGGCCTTCTTCCAGGAAGATCAGGGCCACATATGTCAAACAGCAAAATAAGGTCTGAGGAAGGTGTGTGGAACTTCAAGATGCTGATCTTCCTGCCTCCTGTCTGTGGGCCAGGTATGCTGGACTGATGCTGTATTCGTTATCTATTTGCTGTGACACACTAAATTCTCATGTGACACATTGAATTCTTCACGGTGGGCAGAATCCTTATAAAAACAGTGGATGGCCCATAGCAGGCCCTCAGTGAGCACTGTACATGTGAATGGATGAGTAATTATCCGATTTTACAGATGGAAACTGAGGCCCAGAGAGGTCAGGCGGCTTCTGTGCTAGTGAGTACTGTGTGGCCCCATGATTAGAAGTCATGCCTGGGTGATGGCCAAGCCTGGGTTCCTCCACTGTTCTCCATGGCCTGTCTTGAGAAAAGCCCTGAACTAGGAGCCGGAAGACCCAGCTCTGAGCCCTGGTTTGTGCCCTTGATGGAGCGTAGGGGGTAATGTGGAGTGGCAGGGAAGGACATAGAAAGTCTTCTTAGCAGAGATGGTACTTGAGGCAGCTTTTGGGAGTGGGTCAGATTTCTGAGGTGAGTGGGGAGAGGGGCATGGGTAGGGCATTTCAGGCGAGGGGAGCTGTGAGAGCAAGGTCCCTGATGTGGGGAGCACATGGGGGAGGAGGAAGGCTGGACACAGTGCCCTGGGGACAAAGGTGGCTCATGAGGCAGTTGAGATGCTGGAGAGAGATGGGGAAACATGCACGCCACCTGCATCATCTCACCAAGGGCCAGCTGGCTCATTTCACTTGTTGCTTTCGCTTTATTGGATATATAGTTTTAAAGCTTTTGAATATTTCAGCAAAGTGTTAGTTGGTCAGTTTTCATTTGAGGGAGAAAGAGGGAAGTGGTTAGAGGGACCAAGGGGCAGAAAGACGGAAAACGTGGGGCAGAGGGATGGGGATTGAGGGAGCAGAGAAGGCGACCCTGGGGCAGCTGGAAGACAGAGTGGGAAGGAGAAATCAGAACAGAAAAGAAAGGAGGGGGTGAGCTTCGGGCAGAGAGTAGAAATGGGGGGCCCTGGGGGCAGAGCGGGCAGAGGGGGCAGAATGTTGAGAAGAGATGGGACATAGAGAACACTAGGAGACAGAGAGGTTGAGGGTCATAAGGAAGAGAGGTTTATTCTCCACTAATATATGCTCATTCCCGAGAAGGAGATATTCTAGAATTTAGTTTTCATAACTGTATGAAGAATATCCACTGACTATATTTTAGAAGCATATATTGTACAAGACTTGTTTCCACTTAGAATATATTCAAGAACCATCACCCTATTGCCCTTAGCTTTCTTTAAAGTACCATTATGGAATGAAATGGACCAACTAGGCTTTCCCAGAAATCTTCAGATTGTTAAAGTCATCCCAACCAACCTGAATTACTTTAAATTTACAGAGTCAAAGAAAGAAATGAATTTGTCAAATTTGCCTAGAATTGGGTTAGCCCCTGAAAGTAAGGCTACTTGGTGTATGATCTGGGCTTTCCCAGTGAAGGTGGGACCATTTACAGGAGAATCCTGCCTGCTAAGGAAGGACTCGATTCTGTGAACTAAAATAAAATCTTAAGGCTCACCCCCGACCTTCTGACTGGACCCTCTCTTTGTCAAGGGGATATCCTAACACTAAATTGCCTGCCATGAGGAGGGAGGTCAGACATGCCACATCATGCCCCCTCCCTTCTTGGAGACATCCTTTGTAACCCATTAACAGGCCTAAGGGTACGCAAGACAAACCTGCAGGTCCTCAATTTGCAGAACAAATATGTCTGGTGGCTAGTCTCTGATAAATAGCTCCGTATGCTAAAACCTTCCAAGGTTTTAGACAAAGCTTCATGTCTTTAACCAATTACAAGTCAAAGAATCTTTAAACCCACATATAAACCTGTAAGCCCCTACTTCAAGAATTTTTAGGCCAAACCAAGGGATACCTTCCACATATTGATTTATGACTTCACCTGTAACCCCTGTCTCCCTGAAATGTATAAAACCAAATTGTAACCCAGCCACAGCGAGTCCACTTGCCCAAGGTTTCTTGGGCGTGGCTCCGGGTCATGGTCCTCAAATTTGGCTCAGAATAAATCTCTTTACAATTATTTTACAGAATTTGGCTTTTCTGTCGACAATTCCCAGTCTTAACCTTAATCACTATGCAGAATTCTGATGAGAATAATTAGGGATTTGTAACTCAGTTTACTGAAGGAAAAAAATCAGTCCTGTCCAGTTTTGAAAGAATTGTGCATGGGGGAAAGAGCGGTGTTGACCTGTCAGTGACTTGGAAATGACTGAATTGGTTGCATGGAAATTGCCTTTTTTGTTATTGCTACTGTTGTTAAGGACAAAGATTGTAACATTTCCTCCAGCAAAATGGGATTGCCTTGTCTTCTCAGCAAGTACTTCCTCTAAGGTTTCTCTTTTACCTTTACTCAAAAGGGATGGATTGTCTTTAAAGACGTCCTGGCTAGAGAATGAGGAAGTGGCTCTGGGCTGTGCAAGACATAGTGTGGAGTAACTTTGCACTAACAGGAACTTTCTCAAAAACCGATTTTATCCAAGAGGCTTTGGACTCAGCTGGTCCCTACAGCACAACAGCCCCTCTTACCTGGTTGTTCTCTCAACCCAGTGGAAATGGGACATGCAAATCTCTCCTGAAATTTGCTTCTGGGATTCTGGCTGAGGTGTTTAATCCAGTGTCGTTTGAATGACTTCTCAGGGTGGGGCAATAATTAACACAGCAGAGCTTTCACTCTTGCTCCAAGACCCCATTATCACCGCACCTACTCCTGGGAGAAACCACACACGAGGTGCCCTGCACTGCACAGTTTGAGCACACCAAAAGCCTATGCTTTGATACAGAACCTTGGGGGGTGTAGAGATGGGAGGGGGCATTTATAAAGGCCAAGTAGTCTGTACCTCCCCTCTAGGTGTTGGCAGAATCCATAAAATAATGGAAATAAATGAAGGTGCTTTGGAAATGGCAGAGGGTCTCATCATCCCACGTGGATGACACATTAACTCCACTGCACCACTCTCCTCCCCTCCCTCAGGGCAGTTCCCTGATGCAGGAAACCAAGCAATACAAGGTCATTCTTATACTCGATAACTAACACTTCTTGCAGGGAGCTCAAGCCAGGTTAACAGTGTGTTGGACTTGGCTAAATACCGAGTCAGATTACAGCAAGGTTCTCAGGCTCCTGGGGAGGAAGGAAGCTCACTTGGAGTTTGCAATCCAGAGAAGGAGTAGGCTATTATTGACTTACTTTAGGCTTTGTAGACCTAAAACACACTTCACGAATTTTATTTAAAACATATTCAATTGAAATATGAAATTTACAGTTGTGTTCATCAAAAATAGTCAATTATGAGCAATTTCATATGGTTTGACCTATTAATAAACTAAATGGTGAGAAGGTAGGTTGGTAAAGTCTAAGTCTTTCTGGTCCAGTTCAGGAGCTGGAAGTGGTAGAAGGAAACTGATACTCCCTGGGCACCGGCAGTGTGTCTAGGACTACCATCGGAATCATTTACTGAGCGCTTTATATGCAGCAGGTGCTCAGCGAGAAATTGGACCTGCCCATGCTCAGGAGAGTCATGGAACTGGAATTCAGGCCCAGGCCAGCTTCAGAAGCTGTCTTCCAAATGAGGCCACCTGTGCATGGCCACACACAGTGCCTGGCACTACAGGTGAGAGGTACAATAACCGTGGTTGGCCTTTAATCCCTGAATTCCCAGGCTCCAGGGTCTCTGGCGAGGAGAAGGGAAGCCCTCCCTCCTCTTCCTCCACAGGGTCCTCATCCCTAGGGGGGAGTGTTCCCTGGTGAACATTCTGCTGGGAGGGAGCCGGGCCCCTCCTTAGGTTTCCGAAAGGCCTGGGTTCTCTTGTTCCCTCCCTGTTAAGATTCTCTGGGGCCTGTCCTGAGAATGTAAACTGCCCAGGTGTGAAGACATCTGCTAAGAGCCACTCTGAGCTAACAGGTGGGCCTGGGCTCCCTCATGACTCATGGACGAGAATGAAACCAACATTCCATTTGACAGGTGAGGAAACTAAGGCCCAGAGAGGAACAGAGTGAGCTAGTCAAGCCCAGATGGAACTCAAGCCTCTGGGCCCCCTGACCCGCACTCTCACCCCACAGCTAGGTGCTCTCAGTGCTTCACAGCAGGGCAAGGAATCCCAGGGTTCTGTGAACGGAGCCCCACTGAGCAGTGGCAAGAGAAACATAACCTACAGCACTCGCCCAGTGAAGCAGCCTCTCAGAGCCTCGGAGTCCCCACCGGTGAAATGGAGAGGAAGCCTCATGGCTTCTCCTCCTCCCAGGGCAGAAGCGCACTGCAGACTGCACGCTGAAGCGTCCCCAACCCCCTGGGTCCTGGCCACCGCAGCGGGGTCCTGGCTGCTGGGGAGCCCACGGCGCGCCCCCACCCAGTTCCAGCCGCCCCGACTGGGTCCTGGGCACCCCCAGCTCGCTCTCAGCCGCCCCGACGGACCCTCGGTTGACCCTCGCCCCGGCCCCTGCAGCCCAGACCGGCTCCGGACGCGCCCCCAGCCCGATCCCAGCCGCACGCCCTCACCGCGCCGCGCTCGAAGTCGTTGTAGAAGGGCTTGTCTAGCAGGTGCTTCTCGCTGCAGCCCGCCGAGCCCACGAGGCTGAGGTAGATGTAGTCGTCGGTGCCGGCGAACCACTGGCTGCCGGTGGCCACGGTGACCGTGTAGGAGGGCATGGCGCGGCGCGGAGAGCGCGGGGAACCTCGGCGCAGTAGCCCTCGCGTCCGCACCTGGCTGGGACACGCGCCGCAGGCGGCCTCCCTCCAAGGGCGGCGGCCGCCCGGGTCCGCCCTGGGCCCCGCCCCGGTCGCAGCCCGGGCCCCCGCTCCTACCCAGCCCCGCCCTCCCGCCGCTCCCGGAGCGGGGCGGGGTCACCTATTCCTGCGTCTCACCTCCGCTTGGAGTCTGTTCTAGCGGCCGGGGCACTGGGCCCACCTTGACTGCCATCCACTCTTTCCTTCGCCCCTCCCTCAGTCTCATTGTTTCCACCCTTCACCCTTCCTGTCTGCCTCAGCGTCCCTCTGGGCCAGGCTCCTGTAAACCGCTGGGGCTCCGGGACACCTGGAAAACTGGACAGATTCACTGTCATTACCGAGTGTGAGTGGGAGGCCGCGCGACCGGGACTATTGCCCACGCGGTGGTAACTTAGAGCAGGGGCACTCTGGGGACCTGCAGGGGGAGGAGGAGCCCACCTGGGGAGCCAGGAGGGCTTCCTGGGGGAGGCCACACTAGAGCTGATACTAAGGCTGGCAACTGCAACAGCGAGGGCTTCCCTCGGTATTGGCTTCCCCACAGGCTGGGCTAGGGCTGCCTGCGCCGCGTGCTGGCGGGCGCCTGGGGTTGTCAGCGGATAGCAGGAGGCAGGGCAGCCAGAGAGGGGCAGCAGGACAGGAAAACCCCGATCTGGACGTGTGGGGCTGTCCGGTGGCGCTGGGAGGAAGAAACCCGGGCACTGGGAGGCTGGGCGTGTGGAGGGTCAGGAGGCAGGCTTGTGTGGAGATGGCTCAGAGAGAGGACCGACGGCTGTGAGTCCTATGGAAGAAGTTGTGCACGCCACAGCAAGAACGTTCCAGGAGTTGGAGCCTGTGCCAGGGGAGCGGGCTTCGCTGGGGTGATGGGTTGGCTTTCCGCATCGCGCTGGGCGAAGGTCTGGAAGGGATGTGGTAGGTGTGGCTGAAGGCTTTGTGCGCCAGAGGGGCTTCCCGCGCCCGTGGCCTGATCTCAGAAGTCTCCCCCAAATTCCCACTGTCACGCCCCAGTCCCCGCTCGCCTTCAGCACCGGGTCTGACCTGGTACACACTTGGTAATTAATGTCTAGTGATCTGAGATAAATGAGAACACGAATGCTTTCAGCGTGAGGTGGTGGCCATATAGAGTCATCAAAGGCGGGCTCCCCATGTTGCCAACACTTCATACCCTCTGTGAAGTAGTATCACACTGTGGTTTTGCTCTGCATCTTCCTGATAGCTAATGGTGTTGAGCATTTTTCACATGCCCGTTGGCTGTTTGTATATCGTCTTTAGAGAGATGTATATTCAGATGTTTGGCTCATTTACAAAAATTGGGCTGTTTATCTTTTTATCATTGAGTTGTGTTATTTATATATCCTGGATAGGAGTCTCTTGTCAGGTGTATGATTTACAGATATTTCATTGCTTTTGTGGGTTTCTTTTCACTTTCTTCATGGTGGTGTTTGAAGCGCAAACGTTTTTAATTTTAATTAAGTGCAATATATCACATACATACATTTTCTTTTGTGACTTGTGATTTTGGTGTCATATCTAAGAACTATTGCCTGTGATAAGACCACAAAATTTTACTTCCATGTTTTCTTCTTAATAGTTTTAGCTCTTCATTTACATCTATTAATATGATCCATTTTGATTTAATTTTTACATGTGCCATGATATAGGAATTCAGATTCATTTTGTTGTAGGTCAATATCCATTGTCAATGCATCATCTGTTGAAATGGCTGTTCTTTTCCCATTGAGTTGTCTTGATACCTTATTAAAAATTAATTCATCATGAAGGTAAGGGTTTATTTCTTGACTTTCAATTTCAGCCCATTGATCCATATGTACATGCTATGCAGTGCCATGTTGTCTTGATTACTGCAGCTTTAAAGTTTGAAATTGGGACGTGTTAGTCCACCAAAGTTGTTCTTTATATTTCAAGATTGTATTGGCTATTCTGGATCCTTTAAAATTCCATATAAATTGTAAGATAAGTTTGTCAATTTCAACAAAAGAGAAAGCTTGGATTTTGGTAGGGGTTGAGTTGATGCTGCAGATCAATTTGGGGAGTATTGCCATTTTAACAATATTAAATCTTCTGATCCACAAACATGGACTATATTTCAATTTATTTAAATCTTTTCTAATTTATTTCAACAATGTTTTGTAGTTTTCAGTGCACTTCACCCCTTTTGTTAAATTTATTCCTAAATATTTTATTATTTTTGATGCTATTGTAAATGGAATTGTTTTCTTAATTCATTTTGAGATTGTCCATTGCTAGTGTATAGGAAAACACTTGATTTTTTGTATATTCATTTTGTACTCTGCAAACTTGCTGAACTTGTTTATTAGTTCTAATGGTTTGTGTGTGTGTGTGTGTATGTTTATTCTGTATATGCAAGATCATGTTATGTGCAAATAGAGATAGTTTCACCTCTTCACCTATCTGGAAGCCTTTTATTTCTTTTTCTTGCATAATTTCCCTGGTTAGAACTTCAGTACCAAGTCAGATAGAAAGGGCAGAAGCAGCCACCTTTTTGCCTTGCGCCTGAGTTAAGAGGTGAGCGCCCAGTCTTTCATTATTAAGTGTGATGCTAGCCATGGGTTTTTCACAGATGCCTTTTATCATCATTTGTTTGTATTTTTTAGTGCTTTTATCATGAAAGGGTATTGAATCTTATCAAAATTTTTCTCTGTATCAATTGAGATATTATGCAATTTTCTCCTATATGAATATGCAATATTACTTTGATTTTCTTTTTTATAAGTTATGATTTTTTTATTTTAAAATATTTAATTGACAATAATTCAAGGTATAAAACCTGATGATTTGAGAGAGAGAGAGAAATATAGTGAACTGATTGCCATAGTCAGATTAATTAACATATCCATCACTACCTACTGTTATCATTTGTGTGTATGTGTGAGGCGGAGTGGGGGCACCTAAAATCTGCTCTCATGAAATTTCGGTAACAATACAGTATTATAAAGTGTGGTCACCATTCTGTACATTAGATCCCCAGAACTTGTTCAACTTGCAACTGAAAGTTTTTACCCTTTGGCCAACATTTTCCACATTTCTCCATCACCTAGCCCCTGGTAACTGCTGTTTCTATGAGTTTGACTTTTTAGATTCCACATATGAGATCATACAGTGTTTGCTTTTCTGTATCTGGCTTATTTCACTTAGCATAATGTCCTCCAGGTTCACTTAGATTTTGCAAAATGGCAGGATTTCCTTCTTTGTTATGGCTGCAAAATATCCCATTGTGTAAAATATACATACCACATTTTCTTTATTCATGCATTGATGAACGTTTAGGTTGTTTCCATGTTTCAGCTATTGTGAATAATGCTATAATGAGCATATTTAGGTTGTTTCCATGTCTCAGCTATTGTGAATAATGCTGTAATGAGCATGAGAGTGCAGATATCTCTTTGACCTATGATTTCATTCCTTCGGATATATACTTAGAAGTGGAATTACTGTGTGGTAGTTCTATTTTTAATTTTTTAAGGAACTCCTTACTGTTTTCCATAATGGCTGTTGTGATTTACATTGCCACCAAAAGTATACAAGCGTTCTCTTTTCTCCATGCCTTCACCAGCACTTGTTGTCCCTTGTCCTCTTGATAACAGCCATCCTAACAGGTGTGGAGTGATATCTCATTGTGGTTTTGATTTGCATTTTCCTGATGATTAGTGATGTTGAGCACCTTTTAATACACCTGTTGGCCATCTGTATAGCTTCTTTGGAAAAATGTCTACTCAGGTCCTTTGCCCATTTTTTAAATCAGGTTACTATTATTATTTTTTGCTATTTATTTATGTGAGTTCCTTAAGTATTTTGGATATTAACCCCTTATTAAATAGATGGTTTGCAAATGTTTTCTTCCATTCTGTAGGTTGCCTTTTCATTTTGTTGATTATTTCCTTTGCTGGGTAGAAACTTTTTAGTTTGACATAGTCCTACTTATATATTTTTGCAAAAGTCTGTGCTTTTTGTATAACATCCAAAAAATCATTGCCAAGATCAACGTCAAGGAACTTTTCCTGACATTTTCCTCTAGGAGTTTTACGGGTTCAGATCTTACATTTAAGTCTTTAATCCATTTCAAGTTAACTTTTGGACATGATATATGATATCTTTTGCATGTAGATATACAGTTTTCCCAACACCACCTATTGAAAAGACTTTTCCTTTTCCCATTGTGTATTCTTGGAACGCTTGTCTAATATTAGTTGACCATATATGCATAGGTTTATTTCTGGGCTCTCTATTGTGTTCCATAGGTCTATGTGTCTGTTTTTACGCTAGTACCATAATGCTTGATTTCCATGGCTTTCTAATGCAGTTTGAAATCAGGGAGTGTGATGCTTCTAGCTTTGTTCTTCTTTCTCCAGATTACTTTGGTATTTTGGGTCTTTTGTGGTTCCACACAAATTTTAGGATTTTGTTTTCTATTTTTATGAAAAATACCATTGGAATTTTGATAGAGATTGCACTGATTCTATAGATTATTCTGGTTAGTATGTACATTTTTATTTATTTATTTATTTTTTATTTCACCATATTATTGGGGTACAAATGTTAAGGTTGCGTACATTGCCCTTGCCCCTCTCCCCCCTCCAGTCAGAGCCTCAAGCCTGACCATCTCCCAGACGGTGCACATTGCACTCATTATGTATGTATATACCCATCCATCTGTGAACACAGAATGTCTTTCCATTAACTTGTATCTTCTTCAATTTCTTTTATCCATGCCCTATTTTAATTGATTATCAGATGCAAAACCAACTTTGCAATTGTAGGATAAATCTCATGTGGTCCTGGTATATAATATTTTTCTGTTGCTATATTCAGTGTTAGTATTTTGTTAAGATTTTTGTGTCTATATTCATAAGAGATATTGATATTATTCTTATTATTTTGTTTTTCTAGTTTGGTATCTGGATAATACTGACTTCATACTATGAGTTGGAAAGTGTTCCCTCACTTCTATTTTTTTTGGAACAATTTGTGAAAAACTGGTACTAACACTTTGAATGTTTGGTAGAAGTCAGCAGTAAAATCCTCCAGGCCTGGGGTTTTCTTTGTGGGTAGTTTTTTGATTACTGATTCAATCTCTTAGTTTGTTATAGGTCTATTCAGATTGTCCATTTCTTCTTGAGTCAGTTCTGTGGTTTGTGTCTTTGTAGTAATTCGTCCATTTCATCTAAGTTATCTGATTTGTTGGCATACAGGTGTACATCGTATTCCATATAATCTTTTTGTTTTCATAAAATTAGAAGTGATATCCTCTTTTTTATTCCTTATTTGAGTATTTTGAGTCTTCTCTCTCTCATCTCTCTCCTCTCAGTCTAACTAAAGATTTTTCAATTTTGTTGATCTTTTCAAAGACTAACTTTTGGTTTCATCGACTTTGTTAGTTTTTATCCTCTATTTCATTAAATTTCATTTTGATCTTATTTCCTTCCTTTATTGTTTTAGGTTCAATTTTCTCTTTTAGTAGTGTCTTAGGTGAAGGTTAGGGTATTTATTTGAGATCTTTCTTCTTTTTTAATGTAGAGATTTCACAGTTATAAATTTCTCTCAAAGTATTGCTTTAGCTGCAACTCTTAAGTTTCAGTGTGTTCATTTTCATTTAGCTTGAAGAATTTTCAAGTGTGATTTATTCCTTGAACTATTAGTAATTTAGAACTGTGTTGTTTAAATTCATATATTTTGTTATTAATTTCTAATTTTATTCCATTGTGGTTGGAGAACATACTTTACTTTAATCCATTTAAATTTATTGAGACTTGCTTTATGGCCTAGCATATGGTCTATCTTGGAGAATGTTTCATGTACTCTTTTTTTTTTATTTTTTAAGAAACAGGGTCTTGCTCTATCACCTAGGCTTGAGGACAGTGGCATGATCACAGCTCATTGCAACCTCGAACTCTTGGGCTCAAGGGATCTTCCTGCCACAGCTTCCCAAGTAGTTGGGACTATGGGTGTACACCACCATACCTGGCTAATTAAAAAAATTTTTTTTTTGGTAGAGATGGAGTCTAGCTATGTTGCCCAGGCTGGTATCCAACTCCTGGCTTCAAGTGTTCCTCCTGCCTCGGCCTCCCAAAGTGCTGGGATTACAGGCGTGAGCCACTGTGCCCACACTCTTGAGAATAATGTGTGCTCTGTTGGTGTTGAGTGGATTATTCTATAAGGGTGTATTAGGTCTAGTTGTTTTGTACTATTTTCCAAGACTTTTGTATCCTTGTTGATCTTTTGTCTAGGTGTTCTATCCATTATTGAAAGTGGGGTATTTAAGTTTCCAAATGTTACTGTTAATTATAAATTTCTCCCTTCAATTCTTTCAGTTCTTTCTTCCTACATTTTGGGATTCTCTTATTAGGTGATTATATGTTTATATTCTGTTATTAGGTGATTGTAATATTTTATCACCCTAATGGATTGACCTTATCATTATAAAATGTCCATGTTTATTGCTCTAATAACATTTTTTTTCTGTTCTAAAGTCTATTTTATCTGATATTAGCTTAGCCCCTTCAGCTCCCTTACGGTTGCTGTTTGCATATTATTATTTCTTTCCATCCTTTTACTTTCAAGCTATTTGTACTTTTGAATCTAAATTGTGTCTCTTGTAGAAAATGTATTTCTACAAGTTTGATATTTTTTTTTATCCAGTCTGAAAATTTCTTCATTTTGATTGGATTGATTAATCCATTCATCTTTAATGCCATCACTGATATGGTTGGAGTTATTTCTGCCACTTTACGACTTGTTTTCTCTAAGTCTCATGTCTTTTTTGTTCCTCTGTTCCTCCTTTACTGCTTACTTTGGCATTAAGTCCATTTTTTTTTAGGGTAACATTTAAATTCCTTTTATGATTTTTTGCTGTATTTTTTGAGTTATTTTCTCAGTCTATGCCCTAGGGCTTATAATATAGTTTTAATTTATCAGAATCTACCTCAGATTTATACTAATTTAATTCTAGTGAGATATAGAAATGTTACCCCTATAAAGGTCTATTCCTTATCTCTTTTTTGGTCGTATTATTGTTTTATATATACATATACATGACATATATATACTATATGTTTATATAAAATTTATATATGAAATGTATTTATTTTATATATATAAAATATATTACAATACATTGTAATAATTATTGATGTATTTAACGCTGTGTCTTTTAAAGAAGCTGAGAGAAGAAAGGAGAACATACATGTATTTATAGAGTTTGTTATATTAACTTTCTAATTTATTATTTCTTATTCTTTTTATTTCTTTTGTAGATTTGTATTTGCCATCTGGTGTCATTTCCTTACTCCATGCACTTTTGCTCCTCTGTGCTGTTAACATAATGTAACACAATGTTAATAATGTTACATAATGTTAACATAATATAAAATTTGTTAACATTTCTGTATTTTATAGGCCCAACAATACAATTATGTACGTATTGTATACAATTACTTTTTAAATTAGTTAAGAGAAGAAAAGAAAAATATGCAATGGCAGTGGCTATTATAATTACGTACACTGTTAGCTTTACTATCTCTCATTATTTTGGGGGGTGGATTCAGATTATTATCTGATGTTAATTGCTTTAATCCTGAAGAATTTCCTCTAATATTTCTTTTAAGGGGAGTATGCTGGCAACAAATTCTCTCAGTTTTTGTTATCTGGGAATCTCTTTATTTCATCTTCATCTTTGAAAGATAGTTTTGATGAATTTAAGATTCTGTTTTTTTATTGTGATGCAATATACGTAACCATAAATTTACCTTTATTTTAATTTTCTTTTCATTTTTTTAGTAATTGTACTTTACAAAAGTTTTAAAAATTGTGGTAAAATATACATAAAATGAAATTTACCATTGAATTACCATTTTTAGGGGTACAGTTCAGTGGCAGTAGGTATATTCATATTGCTGTGCTACCATCATCCATCTCTAGAAATAACTCCCCATTTTGTTCTCTCCCAGGCCCTGGCAGCCAGCATTTTACTTTATGTCTCTATTAATTTGACCATTCTAGGTATCTCATATAAGAGGAATCATACAGTATTTGTTCTTTTCTGTCAGGCAGCTTATACTTAACATAATGATTTCAAGATTCATTCATCTGTGGCATATGTCAGAATTTACTTCCTTTTTACAGCTGAATAACATTACATTTCGTATCCATCTCTTGATGAACACTTGGGTTGCTTTCATCTCTTGGCTATTGTGAATAATGCTGCTATTAAAATGGGTGCACAAATATCTCTTTGAGGCCCTGCTTTTGAGTATAAATCCAGAAGTGGAATTGCAGGATCGTATGGTAATTCTATCTTTCATTTTTTGAGGAACCACCATACTGTCTCCATAGCAGCTGCATCATTTTACACTCCCACCTGTAGTGCACAGTGGTTGAATTTCTCCATATCCTTATCAACACTGTTTCTGTTTTTTAGACAAACTTTTTAATTAGCAGCTGTCCTAATAAGTGCAAGTTGCTGTTTTGATTTGCATTTCTCTAATGATTAATGATGCTGACCATCTTTTCAAATGCTTGTTGTATTTGTATAATATATTGGACAAATATCTATTCAAAAGTCTCTGCTCATTTCTTTCTTTTCTTTTTTTATTTTAATATATCTTAGGATACAAATTGCATTCTTTCTTTATTCATGTATTTATTTATTTATTTCAGCATATTATGGGGATATAAATGTTTAGGTTACATATATTGCCTTTGCCCCAACCTGAGTCAGAGCTTCAAGTGTGTCCATCCCCCAGAGAGTATGCACCGCACCCATTAGGTGTGAATATCTCCATCCCTTCCCCCCCCACCTGCCTGACATCTGATGAATGTTACTACCATATGCGCACAGAAGTGTTGATCAGTTAATACAAATTTGATGGTGAGCACTTGTAGTGCTTGTTTTTCCATTCTTGTGATACTTCACTTAGTAGAATAGAATCCAGCTCTATCCAGGATAATATAAGAGGTGCTAGATCACTATTGCTTTTTGTGGCTGAGAACACCATGGTATACATATACTACATTTTATAATCCACTCGTGTATTGATGGGCACTTGGGTTGTTTCCACATCTTTGCAATTGTGAATTGTGCTGCTATAAACATCTGAGTGCAGGTATCTTTTTTATAGAATGCTTTTTTTTCCTTTGTGTAGATGCCCAGTAATGGGATTGCTGGATCAAATGGTAGTTTTACTTGTAGCTCTTTGAGGTATCTGTATATTACTTTCCACAGAGGTTGTACTAGTTTGCAGTCCCACCAGCAGTGTAGGAGTGTTCCTATCTCTTCGCATCCATGACAACATTTGTTGTTTTGGGACTTTTTGATAAAGGCCATTCTCACGGGAGTTACGTTGTATCTCATTGTGGTTTTGATTTGCATTTCCCTGATGATTAGAGATGTTGAGCATTTTTTCATGTTTGTTGGCCGTTACTCTATCTTCTTTTGAAAAGTTTCTGTGCATGTCCTTTGCCCACTTTTTGATAGGGTTGTTTGTTTTTTCTTGCTGAATTTCCTGTCATGGTTTTTCCTTTGTAACAAATTGAATTCTGTTACATGTATATACTGTATAGTGGTGGAGTCTAGACTTTTAGGCTACCCATCACCCAAGTAGTGTACATTGTATCCCCTAGACAATTTTTCATTCCTCACTCCCTCTCCACCCTCCCACAGTGTGAGTCTTCAATGTCCATTATACCACTCTCAGTGCCCTGTGTAGCCACAGTTAGCTCCCACTTATAAGTGAGGATATGCCTCTTCCTATTTTTAAATAAGGTGGTTGGTTTTTATGTTGTTGATTGGTAAATTTTGTGTATTTTGGATATTAACCCCTTATTAGAGATGTGATTTGCAAATATTTTCTCTTATTTCATGTTTTGATTTTTCGCTGTCCTTTAAGAAGTTTTTAATTTGATGAAGTCCAGTTTATCTATTATCTATTTTTTTTCCTGGCCTGTGCTTTTGGTGTCATGTCCTAGAAATTGTTGCCAAGTCCAGTATCATGACGATTTCCCCCTGTACTTCCTTTTAAGAGTTTATAGTTTTAGGTTTTACATTTACATCTTTGATCCATTGAGTATTTTGGGGCGTGGTGTAAGTTAAGGGTTTAGTTTCATTGTTTTGTATGTGATTATCTAGTTTTTCCAATATTTTTGAAAAAGCTCTCTTTTCCCTATTGAATAATCTTAGCACCCTTACCAAAAATCACTTGACCATGTATGTCAGTATTTATTTCTGTGCTATCTATTCTGGTTAAGTAGTCTACATGTCTGTGTTTATTCCAGAACCACACTGTTTTGATATGGTAGCTTTGTAGTAAGTTGTGAAATCAGGAAGTGTGAGTCTTCCAACTTTCTTTTTTGAAACATTGTTTTGACCATTCCAGGTCTCTTGAAATTCCTATGAATGTTAGGATGGATTTTTATATTTTTGCAAAGAACATCATTGGGATTGTAATGGGGATTGCATTGAATCTCTAGATTGTGTTGGTTAGTATTGATGTTTTAACAATATTTACTCTTAAAATCCATGAACATAGGGTTTCTTTCCATCATTTATTTCTGCCTTTAATTTTGTTCAGCAACATTTTGTAGTTTTTTTTAAGAGATAGGGTCTCACTCTGTAACCTGGGCTTGAGTGCTGTAGTGTGATCATAGCTCACTGTAACCTCCAACTCCTGAGCTCAAGCGAATCCTCCTGTCTCACCTCCCAAAGTGCTGGGATTACAGGTGTAAGCCACTATACCTGGCCCAACATTTTGTAGTTTTCAGTGTTCGAGTCTTCTGCTTCTTTGGTTGAGTTTATTCTTAAATATTTCATTCTTTTTGATGCTATTGCAAATGGAATCATTTTATTAATTTTCAGTGTATAAAAATGGAACTGATTTTTGTGTGTTAATTTTGTATATTGCAACCTTGCTGAACTCATTTATTAGTTCTAACTGTGTGTGTATGTGTGTGTAATCTTTAGGATTTTCTATGTATAAGATCATGTCCTCTGTGAACAAAGATAATTTTACTTCTTTTCAAATTCAGATGCCTTTTGTTCTTTTTTCTTGCCTGATTGCTCTGGCTAGGATTTCTAATATTATGTTGAATAATTATAAGATTCTTGGTTGATAATTTTTTGTTTTAGCACTTTGAAATTCTATTCCACTTGCCTCTAATCTTTTTTATTTATTTTTGATGAGAAGTCAGCTGTTAATCATACCGAGGCCTCTTTGTACGTGGTAAGTTATTTTTCTTTTGTTGTTTCAACATTTTTTTCTTTGTCTTTCAACATTTAGACCATGATGTATCTGGGTGTAGATAATTTTACATTTATTTTAGTTGAAATTCATTGAGTTTTTTTTTTTGATGTGTACACTAATGTTTTTCATTAAATTGTGGGGGATTCAGCCATGATTACTTGGAATATTTTTATTCTGTACTTTTCTCTCTCCTTTGCTTTGGTACTTTCATTAGGTATATATGTTGGTATGCTTATTGGTGTCTCATATTTCTTTGAGGTTCTGTTTATTTTTCATTCTTTTTTCTCTCTTCTTTAGATTTCATAATCCATATCAATGTATCTTCAAGTTCCCTGATTATTTGTTCTTCCAGCTCAAATTTACTGTTTATTACCTCTAGTGAAATTGTAACATTAGTAATTGTACTTTTTAACTCCAGAGTTTCCATTTGGTTAATTATGAAAAAAGTATGTTATATCTCCTCATGGTTATTCTCTAATTGGTGAAAAATCATCATTGGACCTTACTTTACTTTCTTATGCATGGTTTCCTTTAGATTTTTTTTTTTATTTCAGATATTATATTTTTTCAGTAGTACAACTTCTATTTGGTTCTTTTTCATAATTTCTACTTTTCTTTTCTTTTTTTTTTTATTGGGGGAAAACTACAAAGCATTTACAGTATAATGTTTACAGTCACAATTTATAGTGAGCTGATTTCCCAAAATATATTACCACTCAAGTTGACTTATTTTGTTACATTTAAAAACCTACTCTGTCAAAGTAGTCCATAGAGTACATACATAGTGCTCCAACTGTATCTACTTACAACCAACACTCCATTTTAAGTGTATACTTAAATGATTTTCAGTGAATTTACCAAGGTGTACAGTTAATCACATGAATCAGTTTTTGAGGAATTCCTTTCCCCTATTGAGACCCCTAATTCCGCTCCCCAACTACTTTTCAAGCATAACCCACCCCTCCACAGTGACCCCCCCATGGCTATTTTTTTAAACTTTGTTGAACGGAAGGACACTAACTGCTGACTTCTCTCAGTAAAACAAGCCCCAACCTCCTTTATCACCTTTACTTTCTAGCCACTTTCCCCTGATTCTGCACTTGGATTCCAACAAGTTGTGAGGATAGATCTGTGAGTACCGCTCCATTCTCTACTTGGGGTATTTCTTCTATCTTTGGAAACTACAAAGACATTTACCTTGTATTTGACCCTAGCTTTATGTTTTTATTTTATCTTTCTATATTTTATTTATCATCAGTATATCTTTTGAACACAGGTGATGTATTAAGGGCACAAACAGTTGGTGACATCTTAATCCAAGTCCAACATAGCTGTTATTCAGTTTTTAAGTTACTCTTCGCTTGAAATATTGGCTTATTAGCCACTACATGAGGAATCATGTACTTTAAAGTACATGAAAACACCCAAATTTCAGTTGGACACTTGAAAATTTGACATTACTGAAACTATTTGGTAACAATTTAGAAGATATTATTTTTTTCCTTGGAACAATAAACACTAAAGTTTATATTTTCAGGTAAAATTCTGTTTCCAAAAATGTTAGTGCTGAGGATTAATTTTCCTTAGTTTAAACCAGTGATTCTTAACCAGGGATAATTTTGAGCCCCATTACAGGGACACTTAGCAATGTCTGAAGACATTTTGATCATTTGACTTGGGGATGCTATTGACATCTAGTGCCTAGAGGAGAGGCATGGTGCTAAACACTACAATGCACAAGACGTACCCACACAATGAATATGGTCCAATATTTCAACAATGACTATGGTACAGAATTTGAATAGTGCCAAAATTGAAAAAACCTGGTTTAAATCAGGTTTTTTCAATTTTGGCACTATTCAATATTAAAAATTGTCAAATAAAAAGTTGTACAAGATTGCAATTTGTAATGTATCATAATTTAAAAATACCCATGCCTCAATTTTTTCCATAAATATAGGTTGAATCCATCCATGCATCTATCTCTTGCATAGGTCTTCATGAGCAACAGCAGGTAGGTATAAAAGAGAAGATTCACTCCCTGGTCACAGCACTGAATGGAGTTTACTCATAAATCAAATCAGTAGAACAGAACTTTTAGAAACATTGAGAATGCATTAAAATGATCTCTTCTCCTTTCTTCTTATACTCCTGTTCTACTAAATTCAGATTAGTTTAGGACAGAGTGTACTCAACATTATCATAGAACATAGGTATCCTGGATATCTCCTGCCTTCTTGTCCTTTTTCTACCTTTCATCTATGAACCCATATTCTAAACTTAAGACCAATTTGAGTTGCGCCAAAGAGCCCACTCTAAAAGCATTAGAGTGCTATGTAGGTGTTATTGAAGACTTCACAGAGAGAATAGGGAAGAAATATATATATATTTATATATATATATATATTTTTTTTTCTTCATTCCATCGTGAAAGTATCCAGCCATTATTAATATAACAAGAATGGTTTACATGACATTCATGTAACCTGGCAGCCAAGGACAGTGGACTGGGATGCACATGAGTGAACAGTGACGACTTCACTGTACTAGTCAGTGGGCGCTAGACTCCGTTGAGGGAGCTGTGTACTGTGTGGCCATCTCATTCAAAATGACTGAGTGTGTAGAGCAATGAGTCTTCATCAGATTTTGTGTTAAGCTTGAACATTCCTCCGTGGAAACTATTCAGATGATTCAGAAGGCTTCGTGATGATGCAATGAGTGCAGCGCAAATAAAAGTGTGGCACAAACGCTTCAAGGATGGTGGAGAATGTTGAAAGTGATCCATGTTCTAGAAGGTCTGCGACAAGCAGAACACCTGAGACTGCTGACCGTGTTGGTTTAGGTTAAGAGACTCTGGGAGAACTGTGTGAGGTCCCAAGGTGCCTACTTAGAAGGGGACTGAGGCATCATTGTCCTAGGTACAATTATCTTCTTCAATAAATGCCTCTATTTTTCGTATTACATGGCTGGATACTTTCCAGACAGAAAGTATTATGGAAAACATATGTACCACACACCTGGCACACAGACTCACACAAACCAAGCACACATACAGACATAAACACAAACATGTACACACATATGAAAATATTTCCTTGAAATGGTACCTACCTAACATTTTGTCAACCTAAAATTGTATGAGACATTTTACTTCCCTAAATTTCTTTTTGCTCCTACTAGCCCCAGGCATTTCCTTCTTTGAGCCCCTTTTTCTGCGCAATGCCTAGCAACCTGTCCTTTCTCCACTTCTTTTTCAAATGCCTCTCCTAGCCCTTTCTGTATAATGTAGCTCTAATCCAGTTTCTGTTTTCAAAACTGCGAATACCAAATTCCATTTCTCTTTCTTTCTTGGAAGAAAAATTCAGGTCTTTTTGCACATGCTTTAATTGCATTCAGTTCAATTGAAGAATATTAATGACCATTCTAAAAAAAACGCCAGGCCCCCAAAGACAATACTGAACAAAATACTTTTAGCTTTGTTTTTAAAAATAGAAGTGGAATAGATTGAAGAAAAAATGTATCCCAGATATTTGTAGAGAGCATGTATAATCATATTGACTATAAATGAGAAAAGATCAGCAGACATGGACATTGATTTCAGAAAAAATAAAGAGGATTCTATATTTATTTTTTTATGTAACTAAATCTTGGAAAAATATTCATTCCCAAGTAGTCATAGCATATTGTCACAAAGAATAACCT
Organism: Lepilemur ruficaudatus; assembly: GCA_963574885.1. Lineage (NCBI taxonomy): Eukaryota > Metazoa > Chordata > Mammalia > Primates > Lepilemuridae > Lepilemur > Lepilemur ruficaudatus. The sequence continues at coordinate 4,370 of CAUYRT010087483.1, read as the reverse complement.
CACACATACATGCTTAAATATGAAGATTAATTTGGTATTACCAAAGGGCAGCATGTCCACATCTTCCCAGTGTTTTTTATATCAGGGTAGATAATTCATGGAAAACATACATACCACACAGCTGACACACAGACTCACACAAACTGCACACATACACCAGACATGAACAGAAACATGTGCATACTTGCTCCACACCCATGAAAATATTTCCTTTAAATGGCACTAGATTTTCTTTGCTTACTATCTTTTATTTTTTTATCATTCCCACTTATTTTTAGATAACTTCTAGACTTCTCTGCAATATTTTCCTCCTACAGATGGCTCAAAAATCGACTATAGTGTCCCATCCCTGGCTGCAGTCTTTTCCTGGGTCTGCCAGGTTATTTGAGCGACTCTATTAATCCACCAGCCACAGAGGCTTGCCGCTGTGTAGCTGACTCTTTCATGCCAAAGGCACCGACTCTCCTCAGGCAGAAGTTCATGAGTGTGGCCTGAGCTGTCATTTGTAAGTGGTATTTGTCTTTTTTATTTCTGTTACATCAAAAAATAGATTCAAGTCAAGGTTTTTTTGTTTTGCTTTTAAACATTTGTGTATTTTTATACAGATATAATCTCGACTTTTTCTATGGAAACTGTTATAGCCAGCAACAATGGCTTACATAAAATACTCATCCTCTGCTATTTTTTTTAACTAAACTATACCAAAATTAAAGAGACCACCAATAATTTACAAAAGCACAAGAATGAAGCTACTCCAGACAGAATAAACCATGTACACATTTCCACAAGCAAAACACCCATTTTTCTTCAGCTTTTAGGAAAACTGGTGGGGAAGAAAACAAACACTTCCCAAATACTAAAAATTAAATCGAATTGAATCATGCTCTCAGAAGTCTGAGATGTTTACACTGGACTTCACGTTGCTTTTCACTATTTTAAACATGAGACATATGTGGTTTTATTCATGCAGCTCTTTGCATTTTTTTATATGTAAGTTTAAATTGGTCACATTTGTTTTGTAGAATTTCAAATAAATGCATTGTTGAAAGCAGTCTCTCCCAAAGCAAATATCCGTTATTTAGTTTCCAAACTGTCTTTAAGCACAGAACCACTGCAGAGACTTTCTCTCTATAAACACGCAGAGAGAAAGTTATTGTTGAGGTGCCTCGGTCATGCTGTGCTTTCTTGACCTTATGCTCTTTATCAGGGAGTGCTACAGTTACCTAGCGGGAGAATGCAGGCTTCTAGTTTGACCAGAACATTTTAATGAGAAAAAGTGTGATTTATGAACTAGCTATTAAAAACTTGCCATCCGTCTATGGCCAAAAATATAAAGCAGTATTTGTGTTCCACAGAAGAATCTGCGATTAGACAAATCCATAGACTGACGTTTATTTTTCTTGCCACTTAATTCTGAGCCAAATATCATCTCTCAAGTGAGTGTCGATGGAAAGAAACCAAATGTGTTTTTTCATTATATCTATTAATAGTTGAGTTCTAGCCAAGCTCATTTAAATTTGTTTTCTCCCCAAATTATAAGTTGAGATGAAATTTCTAGGACCAATTAAAAAATATATTGTTGTACATATGTAGTATTTACTTTATCACTATACATACCTTTTGAGATTGTCTCTGGTGGACACAGGTGCTTAGCATAGGCACTTTCTGATGTCCTAAGGAATGTTAATCAATTCGTGGAGCAGACATTATTTCCACATATGGCTTAGAAAGGCTGTCGTCTCTGTGACTGAAGCATTGTTCTTCTGGCCGGTGAGCCTGTTCTGATTTTAAAGGAGAGGGGTTTTTATGACTTTATTTTTATAGACACATTAAATTATATATGCATGAGGATCCTACAACACACTGTTTCATAGTGAGCATCATGAAGTTTTTAGTGTGCCTTCAGCTTCCTAAAAAATTACCAATAATACCATTACAGTAAAATTACCCTACAGTTGTAACTGCTTCTTTAAAACACTACATATAGAATGAGAATTGTTTTAATGGGCAAAATATACCATTAAAATATCATTTCAGAAATCTACTTAGGCTTGAATAAAGCCTATTTTCCTATATTAGGTTTCATTCATAAAAATTTTCTTTTGAGGAAATAATTTTTTAAATTAAACAAATTTCCCTTGCATTTATAATTATAATAGAAGGTCCATTAATATGAATAAACCCTAAAGATAGAAGTTTAAAGAAAAATAAACATCAAGTACTAACTTCTGCTTTCTCCTTTATTATTTCTATTACTGACTTTGTATTCCAAGTTGTGTTGTGCTAATAGCGGTGCTGCTAGAAGAAGTTCTTACTGCAGTTCAAATAAGACCTGTGGCCCACATAAAAGACATATATTTACACTTTCTCCAAACAGATTTTTCCTGAAAAATAGCATAACAAGCCTTCCACTCATATCTGCAAGACCTGCGACAGGAATATGAATGGTGGACCACATTACAAATGCCTGAATGTTTAAAATTTACAAGACTAGCTAAAAATCTACTAAATAAAATACATTATATCCTTCTTCCTTGACAAAAATACCTTTGTATTTACAAAATGAAAAGTATGCATAAAGCTCTGTTTCTGTATGATTAAAAATCAGCAAGAGAGATGACTATACTTAAATATTATTTCACATGTTGATGTTCTAGTAGTATTACCAGTGAAATAAAAGCATGCAAAATTTATATATTAATATTATCATATATACATACATATTCTATAAAATTCATTTTTCTTGGCTTGATTGGAGTCCACTCTTCAATATGAAGAGACCAAGTCTGCTTTATATAGTGTACTCTACTTTCTCTTTCAGCTTTGCCTCATAGCCGCAAGATCAAAACGCTTTTGATCAACTTCTATAAAGAGAGTAAACTTTGTTCCAGAATACTTGTGGAGTCTAAGAGTGCTAGAGTGTTCTAGGTTTGCGACTATAAAAATCTTTGTGTTTGAACTCTGCTCCTAGTTGTTTTCCTTCAGAGGTGCCTGTTGTCTCTAATTGCTGAGTATTGCCAAGTTTCTTAATAAATATAAAGCAGAGCTCTTGTGTTTTGATATGGAATAGTTTCATTTTTGTTAATTTCAAGTAATCTGGAATTTATTTTGGTTTTCCTTTTGATCCATGAGTTTTTTAGAAAGTCTTAATTTCAACTGGTTAATTTTTAAGTAGTTTACATAGAAGCAAATATTAGGGTTGGGGCAGGTGTGAAAGTAGTGGGGACATGGAGAACTCTGTTGTCCCATTCTCTTCAGGTGAAAGGAAGAGAGGCTGCCCTCTCCCAACCACATGACTTGGCAATAATTTTGTTCATCAGAGATGCTCGTGCCCAGTCAGACCAGATGGTCTCCCACAAGCCTCCCAAAGTACTCAGTGCATAAGAGAGACAATTGCTTTTATTCTCTGTACACATAGGTGTCCTCTGGAGTGCACAGGCTGGCCCCAGAATCTTGCCTTTGAATCTGATTCACATTCCTTATTCCACAAGGTAAACAGAAGAATATATGGTATCTGTCCCCTAGAGAATTCGTGTCTTCAGATCTACAGATATCATCTCCAGAATTTATCAGAAAGATTATTTTAGTTGTGTTATATTTCAGCAAAGGATATGAGGAAAAGAACAATAGCAATGTGTGCTCAAATCACGTGTGGATTGAAATACACACATGCCTTCAAAATTGAAGATATGATATAGTTGAGTTACAATTTTTTTTTTTTACTAAAGTAAGTCAAAACAAACAAAAATGACCTGTTAGCAAACTTACCATTAAAAATGTCTTGATGGGAGAAAATTTTCGCATGCTACACATCTGATAAGGGGCTGATAACTAGACTCTATTTAGAACTCAGGAAAATCAGCAAAAAAAATAAATAAATAAAACAACCCTATCAAAAAGTGGGCAAAGGACATGAACAGAAACTTTTCAAAAGAAGACAGAATAATGGCTAACAAACATATGAAAAAATGCTCAACATCTCTAATCATCAGGGAAATGCAAATCAAAACCACAATGAGATATCACTTATCTCCAGTGAGAATGGCGTTTATCAAAAAGTCACAAAACAATAAATGCTGTCATGGATGCGGAGAGATAGTAACACTGTTATACTGCTGGTGGGACTGCTAACTAGTGCAACCCCTGTGGAAAGTAATATGGAGATACCTTAAAGCAATACAAGTAAATCTACCATTTGATCCAGCAATCCCACTACTGGACATCTACCCTAAAGAACAAAAGACACTATAAAAAAGACACTTGCACTCGAATGTTTATAGCAGCACAATTCACAATTGCAAAGTTGTGGAAACAACCCAAGTGCCCATCAATACATGAGTGGATTAATAAAATGTGGTATATGTATACCA